>CAMOHE010039541.1:0-47417 GCA_946598075.1 Artocarpus hirsutus
GAGAGAAAAGGATCAAAGTTTCCAAAAATCAAATCGAGTTGCCATATATCACTTTTGTAAAACGGGAAAAACTTATCCATTAATTCAAATAATTGAAAAGTCAAATGTTTATTACCAAAATTAAAGAAATCATACCATAATTATGTTATTTAATCAGCATAAAATGTCCAAAAATAAATTCAATCTTATCACAATTTTGTAAAAATTTCTGCTGACTACTTGTCAGCTGTCATCGGCCTGCCGATCTCAGGAGTTCGGCCTGCCGATCTCAGAAGTCCGGCCTACCGATGATATACCATCGACTTGCCGTTCTGAGGACATCATTCCGGCCTGTCGATCCAAATGGTCCGGCCTGCCGATCTGTCTTAACTCCCATAAATCATTCATAACATATAATTACACATAAAAATATAATTAACACATAACATTAATGACATGAACATTTGAGCACATCAATTCCACGCGAGCGTCACCTGTCATAACACTTAAAATAAAATGGTTAGCACCATTTATCATATATTACAGCACTTATCAAGAGTATAACACTTAATATTGTCATAAACATATCATTATCCGTTACATCAAATTAGGCGGGCGTTACAAGATGTGCCTGCGATGGCTGCCTCGATGTAAGGGTCCTTGCCCCTACATAGCCTAATAGGGACTATGCCTTTAAGCAGATCTAGAAATTCCCTCTCCGGGGTTGTCCCTCGCCCCAAACTAAGGATTTGGGTCAACCAAGCTGCCCCTTTGGCTCGGCTGTTGTCCCCGTGCTTTCCCTATGCTCGGACCCTACTCGATAGGTCTTAATGCCCTTATCCAACTAGGAGATGTTTACCGACTGATTCTGGGAATCGCTCAAGTCATTCATGTTTATGCTTGGGCAATTACTTATTCAAATTGATTGGTCGAGTCAGAAAAAATTCCTCATGATTGGCTTTCTTACTCAGCAACTAAATGCAACACTTAGAAACTTGAATGCAATATGCGCTGAAAGGGTGAGGGTTGACTCCTATTTATAGCTGAAGGTCGAGCCCAAAAATCGAAGAGACGCAATAATTGCACCTGTCAAGGAAACAATCAATCATGGGCTGACACGTGTCAGCCAAGCTTGACCAGCTAACTTCTCAGATTCAAGGTCCTGAGGACGAATTCGAAGACCATCTTCAATAGACCAACCCTTAGGCAGAGTGCACCCAGGTCGAGCACTGACCAAGTGCTCTAGGGGCTACTGTTGGGGTGTGCTCAACACTTCTGTTCCAGAAATCCCTCCTCGACTGTCCGACCACCTGTTTTTGATACATCCATAAACTCCCCTTTGATCGGCACTTCCTCCTGAGGTGTTCCCCAGGGCCTCTGCTAGCCACCACTCAAGACGTCGCCTCCTCAAAAAGAACATGCGCTCAAGATGTACAGATATAGCCTGCACCGAGATAGCAGTTCACCTTTAAAGGTCGACATATAGCCTCTTCTCAACCTCAGGTGGAGAACTGACCTTCTTTCGGGATCGTAACACCTGTCACCTACCACCTGACACCAATTGATGTGATACACTAGTCATGGGTCAAACCCATCTAACACCTAGTCTAAGTGGTGGCCTATAAATAGATAGTATTTACTCCACCTGAAAGGTAATATAGACTTTCTCACCTAACTCTACTCCTGATCTCGATTGAAGAAATCCCTAACTTGAGTGTGGAAGAGCCCTTGGCCAGAACCACACCAGTGTCCCCTTGGTCTCTGAGGCATCCCTTTTCTTGCCGTAGGTTCACCTTAGGAAGCTGAGACGAGCGTGGAAGGCAGTCCGACCATCTTGCGTAACTGCACATGGTAACAAGTTGAGCATCAACAATGGTAAAAATTAAAAAGCTTTTATATCTAAAAAAATAACTTTTTTCTTTAAAAGAAAAAGTTCCATTTTATTGAATAAGAAAGAACAGGCGGACTTTTCTTTTCAAAATTAAGAAAAGACCTAATGGTTATGTAATGAAACCTTTCTGATTCTCTTTCTCCGCACTTTTCATACATCATTACGTGCTCGAAAGCCAAGTAACTGTTTACTTTTGTAAGCCAATCAATTACCAAATGTCTGTTGAAAATTAAGTTCTAAGTATTTATTTGACAATCAAATTTCAACATTCGTTCCATCACTGACAAAGGTATATAAAGCTCCAAATATGTCGCATAAGAAAAGCACAAAGTTGTGATAATTCTACGAGTTCTTCCAAGCCTGCCAGTTAAATATGTTGTGTCCGTCTCCAAAGAACATTGCAACAATTGATAAATTGTCAATAGCTCTCACAACCAATAACAACACTCCCATCTTCACATGCACTAAGTTGGAAGATTTTTTGTTCCCATCTTTTGGAGATGACGGACCGGCGCGCAGAAGTGTTTTGATCAAGGCCTTAAGCGAAAAGAGTCCTCTGCACAATCACACAAAAAAGAAACACAAAGAAGAAACAATGAAGGACTTTGAATACGAAGATGGATCTAAGAAGGGTCAAGAAACTTGTCTAAAAGAGGAAAGCGAAAGTAAAACAAAGGGAAATTAAACCAAGCAATTTTAAGGTCGTAAACGGTGCATAAAAGGAATATACGAAAAGGAAAACCATAAACCCTAGTCGCCTAGGCCTAGCAAACGAAACGTACTAGGGATACACAAACCGAAGTCATTTTTTAGGCCATACAAGCTAGTTCTATATATATCTGGTTGTTATCATTTTGATATCTTAGTGTTTTAGAAAAACATTACATTGGTATATTATTGTTTAAAAAATATCAAAATGATATCCTATAATTTTCAAAAATATCATTTCGGTACTCTGAGTTTGTGTTTTGTGAAGTAAAATTTTCAATTTACCTTTTTATTAATAACCTCAAAATTCATGTAAAAAAATACAAACTCAAGATACAGGAAACCATTTTGACATTTTTTAAATGACAAGGTACTGATATGATAGTTTCTCACCAAAATATAATATTTTATAGACATAATTAGTCATCCCTTGATGTACCAGCACAAGTTGCATCGTATTGCAGAAGTTCGGGATCGACTTCAGGGTAGTATTTGACAGGACTAATGAATTCCTGCGTATTCCCCGCGCCTTCATTTTAGACCTCTGCCTCATAGAAATTGTTGTCCAAGGCTTTGATTGTCAAGTGGTACACGCTTGCGTCTGTAAACAGCCAATTCACCCTCACAAGTTCCGCAAGTTCCAGGTTTTTTCCCTGCAAAAATATTAGTCAATTACATTAATATTCATAAACACTCAATCCCTTAATTTTTTTTTTATAAACAAATAATTAAAAAAATCACTAATTTGTTCATCTCTATGCATAGTAAAAGAAAGAAAGGGAAAAAAAAAGAGGGGTAACAAAACAGCAAGAAACTTCTATATGCCTCCTTTTCATTTAACATGGAAATTGCAAATTTGGCTGCCTCAATATACTCAGAATCGTCTGCATTCCCAGTAAATATTTCGTATTCCGTAGGTTCAAACTCATGTGCTTCCCACTCGCCAGCATAGAAATTCTAATTGAAGAACACAGAATAGTTAAGAATGATTTTAAAACCGCCAAAAAAAAAAAAACTTAAAATGATAAAAAATAAATAAATAAACTATATATAGTATATAAAACCTCAGCAAGTTGGAAAAGCCTTTCGCGTTTGTTGCCATTAAATCTCAAGCGGATCATCTTCTTTGACTATAAAAACACATACGTACCAAGAAAGGGGCAGACCCAAATGGAAAAAAAAAAATTATAATAGGTGTTTAAATTATTGTTATGAAATTAAAATATAACACAATATTCAAAATATCTTAAAAATGTCTTTAATAATATAGTAATTATCTTAATGATATTACATATTGTACTATATAATTACATATAAATAATGTTAATGATATCATTATGAGACATTTGTAGAATTTTTATAAATTAAAGTCATATTTCAATTCAATAAATATAATTGGGTCAATTGTCTCATTAATCCTTATCGTAAATTTTAAAAATATTTAATGTCAGTTTATAATATAAATAATTTATTTGTCTCTAACAATGATGGAAGAAAAACGCATGAATACCTTCGAAATTAGTGATAACTATGGAAACTGCCTAAGCTCCATCAGGCAATCGGGGATACTATTAGACCAGCGCCTCGGCGTGATCGAGATCGGGAGAAACAGGCAGAAGACTACGAACGGCAATATAAAGGAAAAATAATAATAAAAAAACACAGCTAAATTTATAATACGACGACGCCTCTTTTTAAAGGAAGTTTCCTTTTACTTCTTTGCGGAGGAGATCACGATATGAATGCATGGTTAAAAGTAATAGAAGAGAAAATCGTGTTTATGAATTATTGCGGTATCTATATATGTGTGTATATATATACATGGAAATTTTATAATGTTTAAACTTTAAAGTTTCTAGATTTTGGTGAATTAGAGAATTGTTTTTTTTTTCATTTGAAAGAGATTTGCTTGTCTAAAAGAATAACATTTTATTTTTGTTTTTTAAAAAAATACTTCGCACGAATGATCAGATTGCCAAAAGGTGGTATTTACGCTAGGTTTAGGCATCAATTTGAGAAATCCCACTTTTATAACATTGTTTTTTTTTTTTTTTAGTTTTATGAAAAAGTTTAAAACATGTTACTTTTAAATTAATAATTGGTTGCAAATATTTTGAGTTAAGATTAGACAAACAAATGTTATTTAAATGTATTTTGATCTTCTCAATTAGGAGAAATTATCTGAATCATAGAAATAGAACACAATACTAGTAGCAAGAAAGCGATATATCACCTACTTTTGTAAATTAGATGAAATATTATTTTTTTAATTATCATTATTGTATTCCATCGCTCTTTTTTCATTCCTTTGATTCATTCCATTTCTCCTAGCACTGAAATACCTTAGATAACATATATATTTGCCTAACACTAATTCAAAATATTTACAAATGTCTTTATATTCCTAATAAATAGTATATGTGAAACTTTCTCATAAAAGTGGTTGAAAAACATTATTATGGAAGTAGAATTTCTCAAATTTACCACTTGACTCTTTGTGAGGATTAAATTAGTTGGCATAATACACTTCTTTACCATCATTATTATTGTGTCTCTACTATCTATTATTTCCTCTTTTGATTCATATTATTTCTTCTAGCTAAAAAGGCTAAAATACCCTTAGATAACACTTATTTGTCTCACCTTAATCTAAAATACTTATGATTAATTATGTCTTTATACTCTTTAAAAGTATATGTTTTAAACTTTTTCATAGTAGTACAATTGAAAAACAATGTTATAGAAGTAGTATTTCCCAAATTGACATTAAACTAGGTGGTATATCACTTTTTTACTATCAATAATATTGTTACTTTCTTTGATTCATACCATTTTTCCTTACTAAGGCTAAAATGCCCAAAGATAATACTTGTTTACTTTAGTATCAATTATGTTTTTATATATATATTTTTTAAAGTCGTGTGTTTCAAACGTTTTTGGATATGATTTAAAAAAAGCCTTAGAAGAGGGCTTTTCTCAAATCGACCCCAATGTAAAGCCCATTTTTAGAGTGTCCATCCAGGCCTAGGTCGTATATGCCAAACCACCCATTTATAAAAGACAACCCAAGTCTGGTACCGCAAAACCCGCCCTTCCTAACCCATTTCCTAATTTCCCACGGCACAAGAAAGATGCTTTTCGAGAATGGATGTACAAAGTTCCATTTCCTTCAAAGTTCGCTCTCTCCTTCAACAACTTCGTCCTCATCTTCTCCAGGCAACTCTATCATCTTTTCTTGATTACCTTTTCATTCCATTTTCTTATATTTTCTTTACGGTCTCTTTGGAATCCCCATGAATATTATTAAATAACTTATTTGTTTTGTCATCTCTTAAATTTTATCGTCTTGTTTCAATAATCTTTTTTTTTTTTTTTTTAATTTTATCTCCTAAACATGTAGTATTTTGAATATAGATTCTCTCTCAATGATATTTAAGTACATATAGAAACGTGGGACGTTTTCCAATTCACTGATTTTGGTCAAATCCGAAACTTTTCAAAGAATCGTATTGAGAAGCTTGTTTTAACAATAATTAATATATATAAAGCCTTTAATTTGCAGATGTAGACGTTCTGATGCGTTTGTACAAGCAGATGATACTGGAGATGAACAAACCGGCCGGTACGGCCGTGCCGGAATGCCGCAGCAGCGCGAGACCGGGAAGTATGCCCGTGAAAGAAAACAAAAGTCAGAAGTTGTTTCAGCCTGTACATATTGTGCAGAAAGAGAGAGAAAATCGTGGTTCAAAAACTGTGTTGAGCTCGGACAAGAAACCACTGGAGGGAAGCTAAATTGTTGGTAGGTCGGTTTCTGGTTGGAATTTCATCACATTTGGAGGCACTGAACCAGTTTACTATGGTGTGACAAAGGAGTCGTTTCGTGGTAGCCACAAGGGAGGGAGGATAATGGAGTTAGCCGTTTACAATGTGAGGATAATGGAGTTATCCGTTTACAGAGGACACAATCCCACGTGAAAGAACACTGACAATAATTTTGAAACAGACAGTTTTTGGCGAAAGAACTAGTCTACTACTCAAGACCTCTCTGTTCGTATGTTTCACTTTGTCAAGTTTTTGGTGCTATTTATGGTATGTTTTGCCATTTAAGCCTAGGTTTTTTTTGTTCCACTTTTTTCCGACGTCCCTGGAGGGCCTCAGAAACAAAGTTGCTTATGAAGAAGAAATCTCAGAGTCCGTTCATGGAACGAAATGAGATAATTTCTTTCTAATACAAGGAATGAATCAAACTGAACACATTTTTCGAGTAGAATTAAGTTAGACCTTTTTTCTTTTTTAGTGGTTCTAAAATTTTTTATAAACGATGAGTACATAACCATACGGGATACATGATGGCACCATTGATTCCCTTTTCTTTTGTATTTCATGCTAAAAATTTAAGCACTTTTTTTTTCTCTTTTGTCATTGTCACCGGTATCAATGCTTTTTGTGGCTAAAAGCAGCAGAAGGGCGTTAGCAGGTGCCAGAAAATAGCGTAAAAGCGATTGATGAGTTCACATACCAAATTAATTAGCCCATGGAAGAGCAACAAATGAATGTATTTTTGCTAATTTGAATACCTGTTTCGCCATAAACATACAATTAAAATTCATATAATTGAATTCTGTTGCCAATAAAGTAATGGCTGTTCTTTTTGTGCTTCAAGACCTGAATAGAATAATCAACCAACAAGTTCTTCAGTTATTAATAATATTACACGAAATAAGTTCGATGAGATTTTTCTCAACGTTTAAATTAGTAGTACAAACAAAAAAGGTAAAACCGGGGGACCGCTGCCAAACCTAAGAAAACCAGAGAACAAAGCCGCTAAAGAGAAATAGTTAATATCAGGACTAATAAAAAATTTAAATTATGAAAAATCAACCAATTTCCATGTTTCTGAGAAGCCAAGGTCAACTGTGGGTTTAATAAACATCCATCAGCGTTGTGAAGGTGCTGCACCAAACCTTGTCCGGATGATACCAAAAACACCACAGGAATCAATTCATACTATAGTCGTCGAAGTCGTGCATGATGCATTGTTTAGATTTTGCTCTGAAGGGTGCTGAAAAACCATCATGATTCACCTTCAAGGAGCCACAAATCTTTCCCTGTCTCAACTTGCTGGTAGTTTTGTTTTGACAGCGAATTGCAAGGAAAATCTTCAGAGACCAGAGAAACCTGAGCAACCAGCACCTAGACCAACAAAGACGGGAAAACGAAACACTCCTCCAGTCGCCATCTGGTAAGAAAAGAAAACCAGCAATGCCGTGATCAAGTGGTTTCAAGGTTCTTGATAAAGACATGATCTTGGCTGAGCTTTATTTTGGTGAAAAACATTTTAGATTATGAGTGATGTTATATGGACGAGACTTGCACAATTAGAAGTCATGGAAGAGCATAAGAGAGTCATCAAGTTTCATAAGCGATGATTCCAGATATATCTTCACGCTTCTTAGCCGTTTGAATTCTTTCTCTAGGAGCCCCGTACGTTTCTCGGGTGGTAAAGTTAATAGCTGAAAAGAATGCAATTAGTTAAGAAAAGCCCATTAGGCTCTGATCCACAAGATGCTTAAAGGAAAAAAGATTATATCAATTTAAGAGGTTTGATTTGAAAGGAATGTTTGGACTTTGGACAACAGATAACAACATATAAAGTAGCGAGGGACAAGTAAAAAGCCCTATGTTTTGCAGACCTCCTTCTTCTGCTCCTGCTCGTGAATCACTCGCAGGCTCAAATTCAAAGCTGCATGGTACATCTCATCCAGAACATGTTGCCAGAGAATAGGTCTCTTCAATTTCCACAACAAGAAGGCTGTCTTGTCCGCTACATATTTCTGCAAAGGTGATAAATAAAATGATGTCACAAAAAGCCAAAAGTCAATAGTCTTCAGTAAAAGTGAGTAACCTATACAACCATGCCTGTAAATTTACATAGGGGATGATGATGCAGGGGGAAAATGAGTGCAAAAGAGACCCAAATTAAAGTTTTCCTGAGTTTTGTCACGTCAATTCTCTCTTTGTTTTGATCCATTAAAACTAGATTTGAGATCCCAGCCGTCAAGAACCAGGGTTGTGTTGACGGCATCAAATATCATTCTATTTGAGCTGAGTGTGAATTTTATAAGAAAGTTGAAGTATCTACCTCCATATGCAAATACTCATCCTTCCACATCTTACGAAGAACCTTGAGCGCTTCCTTCTTTTCGACAAGTGCCATGTCTGCAATCTAGAAAGTGACCCAAAAAAAAAAGTATGGCAAGTGAAATTTCTTTTTTGTATAGATGCAAAGAAGGTGAAGTCCCAGGAATACTGGTTAACATGCTGTCTCAGAAGTTGATTCCAAGTTGCCAGTTGCAAGCAAAAGAATTCAAAGCAAATTTAATACCTTGTTTGTTTCATACAGCCGACCAGCCTTTGACAGAAACCTGAACATTCTGTAAGCATCCCTCCCATGTCTTTTCAACACAATTGATTCCACCTGCAGTTTAGGAACTGTAAATAGAATTTTATATAGGCGAATGAAATAGCCCATGACTAGAAGAACAGAAGGAACGCCAATGGAACAAACCTCTTCGTTCTGGGCTAATTCAATTATTTTCTTCAAGTCTGCATAGAAAATGTTGGTTCAGAAAATGGTTAAAAGAAAGAGGGAAAAAAAAGGAAATGAAAACTAATCTCAAAGCAAGATAAAGAAGTTGTTGTACTAGCAGATGTATAAGCTACGGTGAGAAAATGGCAAATTTTACCAATACTGTATGTATCATCTATCCCAGAGGATGAACAACCCAGCTGGACAAGGGAAGCTCTGACACGATCCAAAGTCAAACTACGACCAGCTTCACTTTTCATTACCCCTTCAAAAATGGTACTCAATGACAAAGGAACTGCAAAAAGGCACAATCATGATTTCTCTCTCTATTTTTTTTGACAGCCAAAAGCCAATAATTTTTTTGTTGCCAACAAATCTTGGATTATATTCTTCTCGGTCCACAATAATTGCACTGCAAACAACCAAATTCCTCAAGTAGTCACTGGAACCTTCAATATACCTGAATTTTCGGTTTGAACTTGCTTTTCTGCACTCCTCGTTGCATCTAGCATTGCTTTTAGGACAGTTGCAGCACCGACATCCAGCCGTGCTCTCACATTCTCAATGCAAGTCTAGAAAATGTGGATAAGATGTCATGATCATCACATTGTTTCAATCATAATATGCTTGAACCAAATCATCAAACAAAGGATTTCTAAATTCCTCTGATACATAGCTTAATTATTATCACGATAATCATCAATTAAAATTACTAGAATGGCATGATTATAAGTTTTCATTTGAGTGAGTGCACAAATGTAAATCAAACAGAAAATTGTGTAGCAAAGTCAACCTTGTGCCTCAGACATCAAGTAAATTCCTCAAAATTGGCTCGCCAGAGAATTAGTTCCTTTTCCTTGGAGCCAAACTCTTCATCTGAATCTGCCGCACCATGCTTCCACTATAAATAAAATCTCATATTAGCATAGAGTAAACCTGGTATCTTACAATGACAATTAAGTGTTTTATGCCAGACCTTCTCCCCAACACCCATTTTTGAGGAACTGTCCATATCTTTGTTATCTTCATCAAATTCAGGTCCAGAAGTTGTCGAAATTGAGAATCTTAAAGCATCTAAAGGTGCTGCGGCTTCTAATATACGTTGCTCTGCCATATCTGAAGCTCCATCTAACTAAAAATCGTAACAAGAGACAATTTAGAAATTCCCCTTTCTAACATGCAAATTAAAATACTACAAGTTCTTAGATATTCAGAATATGTATTACCCCCTAAAGGATATATTATAAGAACTGGAAATGGCAAATAAAAAGTGACATACTGATACATTAAACTTAGCAACACGTTAAAATGAGGATCACTTTGACCCTCACAACGTTAATAGAGCTCATCCATTACCTTAGCAGACTTAGCTCCTCTCTTGTTTGAACTTGTTGTAGTTGGTGGTTCGACAAATTGTTCAGGGGCCGGGCAACGATCAACAAAACAGGAATTCAGAAGTTTACGAAAGCTTTCTTGCACGACATCCTGAACAACATGATCTCCTAAAATAGATTTTAAATTAAGTTATTAATAGAATATTAAGATATGCCCCACACAAGTTACATATTTTAGGCACAAGAGACCTGCCTTCACTTTTACTTTATTTTGCTCTTTCATATATTTGTTCCAGTGCAAGCCTGCCGTGCTGGAGCAAACCCTCGAGAATTTCTTCACACTACAGATACCAATAAGCAATCATATTAGTCCTAAGTCATCGCTACCTAAGGAAGCTTAGAGAGACATTAAAAAAGAGAAAAAGAAAAAAGAAAAGTACTGACATTTTTATCAAGTTCCTGGGACATGAGAGCCAAGAATTTGGGAAACCTCAAGCGATGGAGTATGTTATCAGACAACACTAGATACTGGGTAACCTTTACTTCGTTTCCACCAGCACCTATTTACACAAAATTCATGAGATCATTTGATGATCATTTTTGTTAGAGAGAACACCAGAGAGAGAAAAATATAACACTTGAGCTCTAAATAAACCTCATTGTTTTCCATTTATTAGATTGGCTCGGAGAAATCATATCGGAAAAGGAAAAAACTCAAGCAAAACCTGATAAATAAAGAAAATCAAACAGGGATACAATTAAAAAAATGCAACTTCATAACAGGAAAAAAAAAAAAAGCAACTAGTTACAAAATTCAAAAGTAGAATCTACATCAAACTCCAAAAGTACAGAAATTTAAAAGAAAAGATCAAAAATTAAATGGCGAAATAAAAAAAGAAAATCTTATTCGTCGTGTTTCGATTTCAATACCAATTTGTTCGGAGGAGAAAGATTGAACGCAGTTGTGCTGAATGAGGATTAGGAGAGAGTTCTTGACTTGCAGAGGAGTGAGCTCCGTGAAGCGGATTAACAATTGGAGCGTCATTGGGCCTCTGGTCAGAAGCTTTTCACAAACATTCTGCGAATATCCATACACATATATACACATATACAATACAATCATTATCCGAATCAATTGAAAAATCAGCGATTATATGTCAAACATGGAAGCATATTTGAGGCAAAAAGAAAGAGAGAACGAGGCTTTACAGAGACGAGATTGCCGAAGTAAGAGGTGATGAGATGGACCGTGAATTTTATGCCGTACGGAGTCGCCATGGATGTCGCAGTCGGTGTCGTCTTCTCTTCTTTGCAACACAACGCTTTTATGTCTTTGAGAATCTCAGACAGAGATGGAGGCGGGAACTGAAGCAGAACTTGTTTCTAGGGCATGGCCTTAAGCTAAATATTTTCTGTGGGAGTGAGTATCAACTGCCCGCAGCTCGGCGGTTTAGCCATCGGACCGTAAAAAGATAAATAGATTACGAGTTCGACTCCTTTCGACCCCCCAAAAAAGTATTCTTTTTGTTTTATATCTATTTTTCTGTTTTTATTTCTAATAAAAAAGGGAAAAGTTGGAAGGGGGTGCATTTCTATTCTCTGCTAATAATTTTTGTCCTACATTTATTTTTCTATTTTTATTTTTAATAAAAAAGAAAAAAGTTGTAACGGGGTGCATTTCTATTCTCCGCCACCAATGGAGAATAGAAATACACCCTGTTACAAATTTGGTGGCGTACATAATGAAAACTGTTGGATGACAATCTAATGGATGGTATGAAGTGAGCTAACAACTTAACAATACCTTTGTTTGTTGGAAATAAGTACCATACCCTAAATATTAAAAAATATGAGGAAAAAAACTTATCTCTCCCACCTCTGACAGGCTCTCTAATGACGACCAATCAGATCTTTGTTAGTGTTGAGTCTACTGACATTGCAAAATTAGAATGTTGTCTTCATCGAGCTCCAACGTAGGAGAAGAAGAAAATCTATCTCTATAGGCATCAGCCCGTCCGTGTCGCAAAAGTAGTTGATCGCCATCATCATCGAGCTCCAAAGGAGAAGAAGAATAAAATCATATCTCTGTCATCATCGAGCCCATCCACATTGCAACATTTGGACGTCGTCATCGTTAAGCTCCAGTGGATGAGGTCTTTTTAGGGATTGTTTGTTTGGAGTATTTTTGATAGTTAATACATTCAAATTTGGATTCGAGTATCAAGAATCCTTTGAATACTTATTTGTTTCTCTCAAAATCCAAATCCTTTGAATATCAGGAATCTAAGTTTTTTGAATTTTGCTCCCTTTAAACTTTTGATACTCAGATATCTCTGTTATAGTAAAAACTGAAATTCTCTCTCCTATATTTAAGGACAAAAATCATAACTTCTTCATTTAATATCCAATTGAAATGATTTTTTTTTCATTATGTTCCTCGTAAAGAGAAGAATAAATTAAGATCCACATTGCATGATTTTTAGAACCATTAGCATTAAGATTTTATTAGATTTGTTGATAAATCAAAAACTAATTTCACTACCTCTTCAAACACAAATTCTATTTTTATTCCATACTCAGATTAAGAGTCCATTTGGTAAATAGATTCGAATTAGACATTTGATTTGAGTTAGTGTAATTTGAATTAGGATTTGAGTTAATGATTTGAATTGTTATCCAAATTAACGTTTGGATGTGCATTTAAGTTTTAAAATAAGTATGGAATAAAATTAGAATTTGTGTTTGAAGAGATAGTGAAAATAGTTTTTGCTTTATTAACAAATCTAATAAAATCTTAACATTAATGATCTTAAAAAATATACAACATGAATCTTAATTTATTCATTTCTTCATTAGGAACACAATGAAAAAAGAATCATCTTAATTGGATATTAAATGAAGAAGTTATGATTTTTTTCCTCAAATATGCAAGAAAGAATTTTTAGTTTTTATTGTAGCAGAGATATTCGAATATCAAAAGTTTAGGGGATGAAAACTTTAAAAACTTAATTCTTGATACTCAAAGGATTCAGATTTTGGGGGAAACAAATATGTATCCAAAGAATTCTTGATACTCAAATCTAAATTTGAGTCCATTAAGTGAAAATAATACTCAAAACAAACTGATTTTAAAACTTAAATGTACATCCAAATACCAATTCGGATAACAATTCAAATCATATTTTAAATCCTAATTCAAATCATACTAACTCAAATCAAATCACTAATTCAAATTCATTTACCAAACGGACCATTAATATCCCCACCAACTGCACATCTTCACTAGCCTTTTCCCATTGCTGGCGCTCGCCCTCCTTCTCCACGATCGAACTCGGTTGGCCACGACTGAGAACACTAGCTCATCTAGCTGCTTCGTTAAGTTTGCCTTGATCGTACAGATTATGATGAAGTCGTCAATGATGATGACGAATCGGAGGGAGATTTCGACAGTTGAGCTGGGCCCATCAGTGGCTTTTGGGGGAGGCCGTGGCTATGGGTTGCAACCTGCAAACTTTTCAACTTTTTAATTGATTAGTTTCTTTTGAAACAATGGTTTTTTTGCTAAAAAAGAAATAATGGTTTTTGGTTATTTTTAATTGTATTTGGATTTCAATTAAGTGTAGACGAGCCTATGCACACCCTTGCTGAGATTGAATTTTAGCTTTTGGATTGTACTCCGCTGGTGGGGGATAAAATTGCCCCCACCATAGTCGGTCCCAATAAAAAAAAAAAATAGGATTGATGAAATAAATGTCTCAACTACGTTTATTGAATTGAAATATGACTTCAACTTGAAAATATTTTACATCTGTCTTTAAATGATATTTTTAAAATAATTACTGCAAAATATGATATTATTTAAATAATTACTAGATAATAGAGGACATATTTAAAATATTTTAAATATTGTGTTATATTTTAATTTTATAATAATAATTTAGTCATGTATTGTAATTTTTTAAAAAAAGTATTTGACACTTTTGAATCCATATTATGAGGATGTTTGAGTCGAAGTGAGTCCAAACAAATGGTTTGGATTCCCAAGTAGGTTGTACACTATTCACGATTTAGTAAGTAGCTTCCCTTAATTTTTAAATTTTATAAATTACTTCTTTAAATTAAATAAAATGTTAATGAGAGATTTTTTTAAGAATATTGATTGAGATATGACATAACTATTATGGTATAATTAGAATGTGGCTTCAATGTATGAATTTTCTATATATAACCTAAAATAATATCATTAAAAAATTACGATCATATAATTAGAACATAAAATTAATTTATAAATATTCTACATATGGCTTCAAACAATATTATTAAAATAATTACTATATAATTATATAGTGTAAAATATGACATTATCATGATTATTTTTGGAATATTTTAAAAATTTATTAAACTTCAGTTTAGCCAAAGACAACTGACCAGTGTAGTGTAATTTTTTCTAATAAAAATTTGGGATCGAATGATCTTTTCCATATCACGGAAGCCGGTTTGAAAAAAGATTGAAATTTCAAATTACAATGTCACATGCGTGAAGGTGTTGTTTTTCTGAAACCCAACGTCCTTCAATAAATGGTGGTTTTGGTCACCTAAGAAGCTGAAGGAAAATAAATGTATGAATGTATGCATGCATGTATGTATGTATGGATGTATTAGTTTGATTTAGTTTCAAGTTAGGTGATAATGCTTGAAAACTATAACGCGTAGAACATATGTATCAATATGATTTAGTTCTAGTCAGGAGAATATTAATGCTTTGGAATTGTAATACGTATTACATATAAGGATCCTGAGGGAAACTATGCATATATCACTGCAGATGCCGGTTTCCGGCTGTATATATAATTTTTAGAAGCAGAATCATTCTACTTGATTTCTATTGCCCATTATGAGGAGTTTTACAAGAGCAAATGGTCTGATAGCTCTAAGGTTTTAAGTTTGATCTAGATTACTATTTCAATATCTATAGTGCGTGCGTTGATATATATATATATATATATATATATATGACCATGAAACAGTCAAGTATGTGTCCATTTCAGATTTTCCGGGATGCCAATTACCGAACTCCATTTGCTACTCTCTCTCTTGTATGACTCAACTTTATTTAATTATTGGATTAGGGTCACTATTTTGTGAGTTTGGGTGAGTGTAAAAACTGTGGCTCATTAAAAGTCTATAAATAAGTTTTTTTTTTTTTTTTTTTTTGTAGAGTTTTATATGGTTAGAGAACAGAAAAGAAAGAAAGTCTCCTCTTAACCGAAAGAGAGAAGAGTGAAAAGAGAGATAGGCTTAAAAAGAGTAGTGTAACGGATTCACTTCAAAAAAAAAAAAAAAAAGTTGTAAGAGTTTTTTGATAGAAGCAGATGTTAAGAAATATTATTTATAAGTGTGTAGTCTCGAAATTATCAGTATACTTGTTCTCTCTGTCCTGATGGACAATTTTTTCAAACTATATAAATCTGTGTCTTCGTTTATTTTCTGTTAATTTCTGTTAAAGTTTATTTTTTTGCTGCATGAGTACAGTGGTGTGGTTTTTCCCCAACATCTCTATTTTTGCTTTTGATTATAAATGGTATAATGGACCCCGCATATAATATATGATAGTGAATGTTCACCCTTTGGATGAACGGAAAATAGAAATTAAAGCCATTAATATTGCATGTTACATCGTTCTCAAAGAGGCACATGGCTCCATCTCTTTTGGCTTTTGCCGGCTCTTTATGGTGTGGAAAGTGGAGTTTGATTAGGTTTTTAGAACTTCTACAATGTTTCTATTGTTACCTCCTGATGATCAAATAATTTATCATTCGATCGCTAGCTCAAAAAATTTTCATTTGTTTGTGAATGATCCTACAAAACTACTAATAAACAGTAGTGCCATTTATAGATCACAAGAAAAAGGCTGGTAGATCTAACTAAAAGTTAAGTGATGGTTTGGGAACCAAGTTCCAACATTAAAGTTTTAATTATATAAAGCTATCATATGTTACAGTGTAAAGTAAAAATATGTCACAGTATGAAGTTCTCATATATAATAATATTTTATTTCCAATTTTAAGTTAAAACTCAGATCCTAAACACTCATATATTCATATTTTGTCTATTAAATTATTGCATTCTCAAAGCATAGATAATTTAAACATAATTTTATATCTATGTATATTATCTATGTTTAATTAGGCCGAGTGCTCCTTACAAGAAATAGATCCAATAACTGTGTTGTTATCCTAACTTTTTGGGAGCTTTTTTTTTTTTTGGGATGATATTCTTGTATTGATTTTTGTCCTTTTATTTAATAATATCTAAGTGGGAGTCTTAGTACGAGATAGATAATTTGAGAGATGTTAAGTGTTAATCTAGTTAGAATGTGTCTTTGCTCCTTTTTATTTAGAAAAAAAAATCTATCGATATAAAAAGTATTTTTTGTAATTTCAAAAAATCTTTTAAATTTATTTGGTTAAATAAGTCAAAAACTTTTATTCGTATAAAAAGTAGTGTAATATAAGGATATAGGTGGAATTCTTGATTTGTTATTCTTAAACAAAGAGTAAAAAATGTAAATAAAAATGCTTTTCATAAGCACTTAATAGTTGGCTTGTCTCAAAAGTACTTATATAAAGCCTAATGCATTTTTTTATAAGTCCATTCAAACACATCAAAAAGAAACTTTTGAAGTAAATAAGCCAAAAACAATTTTTTAAGCCTTTCCACACAGACTCTTGAATTAACCAAGAGGAGCATCATTATAAATTAGATAATTATATTTATAAATAGTGAAGGATCATTAAGGATGAAATTAACAAGTAAAGAAAAAGATAGTACATGTGTCATTGTCTAGTGCAGAATAAGTGCTAGGTTTCTTGCCAGGAAAAATAGCTGTGTAATTGCAACTTGCACTACCTCAGAACACTGTGCAAGTATTTGTCATCCCCATGATTAATAACTTCTAGTTGGTTAGTGATTGAGCATCTTAAATGCAAGTAGGGCATTACATGTCTCAATTATAATGTGAATATTAGGCCATTAAGTGATACGGTAATTATGGTGCGACATGTATGATATATCTATTAAGTTTTCCTGTGTGTTACATATAATGACATGGTAGAAATTATGTACTTAATAATAGAAATCGAACATATTAAAATGCCTTCTTTACAAGATCAATAATATGTCAAGTGGGGAACTGGTCTAACGTTCTTGTAATGGGTTTTTAGGTTTCAGCAATAAACAATATAAAACTCTTAAATACTATAGTGTGAAGTTTTCATATATTATAGTATATAGTTGAAGCCACACAGTTTTAATTTCTCTCAAACGTCACATAAGTTTTTATATAATTTTTATTTTCAAATAATGAGTAATATTCACGTTTATTTTACCGTTACATTTGTACATTTTAAGCTCACTTCACGTTTTAAATTGATTAATTAGTATAATTAGATTGATAAACACAAGCATGGTGATAAGTCCTATAAACCCAAAACCAAGCTGTTTAAATTTTCCAACAAGACGAGGACCCCTCCTCCCTCCCAACCTCAAAAAGAAAAGGAAAAGACAACAGACACAATTGAGTAGAAGACATAAAAAACGAGTATAATTGAAGACATACCATTACAAGGGGGTTCTATTGTTTTTGTATGTATATATAACTTGTATCAAACAAGTAATCTCTAGGCATATGGTGGTTCATGAGTTTTAATCACTCATGTGTTTTTATTGTACGAGCACTCCTGGCAGAGCTACAAACGGATAAAAGGTGGACAGCCACCTATCTTGATTTTTTTCTTTTAATATTATATATATAATTTTATTAAAATTATATCCGTCTTTCATATAATTATATTCCGCCTCTCTAAAGTTTTTTTTTATTTTATTTTTCGTAATAATATTAGTATACGCTCCGTCTTTCTGAGTAATTTTTCTGACTCTGCTCTTGTTGGTACAAGTACAAATATATAATGAAGCAAAAAAAAGTAGTCCTTTAGAATATGTTTGATAGCTAGAAAATACTTTTTCTGTTCCTACCATATGCGGCTATATGAATAAGAAGGGGGTTGGATCATTTAGAAAGGGAAAACAAAGGTCATTATTAATTTAAACAATTTTTTTTCTCTTTTAATTTTTAATGAGCAGATGAAATGTAATCTTAATTACCATTATTTTGAATAACTCCTCATTTCTGTCTTAAATATTCAACTACAAAAAAAAAATGAGAAGAAATGAGGTAATAAAAGTTGTATTCATAAAGAAAAACAAAGGGTATAACGTACAAACGCTAAGTTTTGCTTTCTTCTATTGATTGTTCAACCAAAAAAGGAAAAAAAAAAAAAGAAAGAAAGAAAGAGAAAAGAAAACAGAAATGCAGTGACAAAGGAATTATATAATGTGTGTGTGTTAATCATGCATCAACTTCAATATCATTGATGTAATTTGCAAACTCCCGCTAATTAGCTTTACAACTTAGCTCCTATAAGATAAGTTTAAAAAAGTGTTTAACCTTTCGCTCAGCTACTGCAAGAGAGAGAGAGAGAGAGAATGATCAATTATTAATTATAAAGATAGAAAACCTGCTTTAAGTATTAATGAAGCTAAAAATGAAAAAGGTTATTACAGGAGGCTAGTAAAAAGCTACTTTAATTAGGAATGATAAAACATTGCATATGAAAGCGGACTATCCAACTTCCAATCACACCAAATGCGTGAACAAAAGTAGCAGCAGTAGCTACACAACCAGACAGCAAAACAGTCTCCAAAAACAGCCAACTTTTCTCATAACCCTCTTTCTTCTCTTATTATAAAAACCCCTCAAGAAGCTAAGACCCCAAAACCAAACAGCACCGTTTTCTTTTTGGACCAACACAACATGCTGATCATGGTCATGATATTTATCATCATCATCAGCTTTCCAAACAGAATCTCTCTGTTTCTTTTTCTCTCTCTAGATCTCTCTCTCTCTTGCTTTTTTGGTTCATCAATGATCAATAGAAACTTGTAGAAGCCTAGCTGTGTTTTATTATATTCTTAGTGCAGGTGGAGACTTCCAAAGGGATCGCATTGATCTAATTAGATTCGGCACTTTGATCGGTGTAGTATGTTTTCTTTATTAATTTTAATTAGTACTTCACTAATTTTAGTTCATTTTATTGGATCATGCGATCCCTTAGGAAGTTTCCATCACAAGCTCTAGAGATGATCAATCAATCGACTACTCATATATCTTAAGATCTTCAAATCCGGGTAAGACTAATTTTTTATGATAATTTTTTTGTGAATATTATTTCATGCATGAGGTTTTCTGTTTGTCAAATTGCTTGTTGATTAATTTATAACTCCACCCTATAATTTTGCTTGTTTTGGGAATATTATATTTTGTTTTTTTTGTAGGAATAATTAGTTAGGAATATATTTTTGGAATTGCTTGTTGATACGTTTTGGTTTCTCTCTTGAAAATAATCTTTTTTTTTTCTCTCTTTTAACTTAGGGTTTATCTTGTTGGTAGATATTCGTACGCTATCTTAGATTCTTAAAAGAGATATTAGATACCATTTAATATGTCTATCTGCTGGGGAGGATTTAAAAAAAAAAAACAGTTAATAAATTTTATTATTTATGGATTCAAGATCAAAAGAAGAATTATAAGCACAGGATCTCCCAGTACGCTATTCCTATTTATTTTTCTGTTGTTGTCTGTATAACCAGGTTTATACCTTAATTAAAAGATATCCATAGTTCTATTAATCCTTTTGTTTAATTATCTGATGTTCATTCGGGGAGAGTAAATTAGGGCACAAAATTGGAAATTTGAAAGTTAGCTAATAGTTCATTAATCATTAATAAGGACTAGGCATGGACGTAAAAAATCTCTAAAATTCTTGTCTATGAACGTGAAAACAGTGTGTTTTTATGCGTATATGCTAATCTTATCAAAAAGATTATAAAGTATTTACCACAAAATCTTGCTTGAGATTCTGTGCATGACACGAAGTAGGCAAAAATCGACATAAATATCTGAAGACAAACCCACTAAAAACAGTATTCAATGTCGGATTCTCGTGCCCCCACGGCTATAATATAGTGCGTGATTGTCCAACTAATTTGTGTCTTTTTTGCTCTAAGTCAATAATGAACCACGAACATGGTAGGTATATATCAAAGCAGAATCACATGGGACATATTTCTGTCCATCGTCGCAACTCCTAAAGCAGTTACAATGCATACATATTCATGCATACATACATATATATGTATGTATATATATATATTAAAGTATATATTACATAAACATATGTGTGGTGGGTAAAAGTTTTGTCAAGGAAATTAATTTTATCATGCAGTTGTTATTTTATATATATATATATAAGTACTACCACAATAGGGATCATATCACACACGCATGAATGACCATGTCGAAATTTATCTTGTTAGTTTGATTGTAGCACCAATATGTATACATCCCTAATTTTCTGATACATTTTTTTAAAAAGGAAAAATAAAAAGCATGTATATCTAAATTATATTTATTGCTTTTGATAATCGAAGATTTGATAAATTTATCTGCGACCGTAATGAACTGTTGCAAACTTTATATATTTATATATATGATTTTTTTTTTTGCAATCTTTTTAATGCATATCTTTTTTTTTTTTTTTCTAATTATGAAATCCTTGCTAGACGCGAAGGAGATCAACTGATCAGTTGATCATGATCACATGCCCAACTTAGGATTTTTGGTAATTATCTGCCTAATCAAGTCCTTTATAAAGACACTTAGGATTTAGGAACATTTAAATTTTTCTCCAAAAACTTTGTCGTTAATGTCAAACATTATTCCCTATGCTTCCATCCGCTTTAAACTTGTGAGAATTTTGAGGAATTTACCGCGTAGGATGCCATGTGAAATTTTTTAAACCTAACATGCATGGCACGCATATAGTCTCTTTCTTAACATTTGAAATTGCATTTTGCCACTCTCTCCTGATATATCTGCAGAAATTAAAATTATAGAATTTTAATAAATTGTTGATTTTCCTTCCAAAAAAATGGTGTTGATTTAGTCACTGTGTTTTAGGAAAAGATCACAAAAGTGTAATTTTGTGTTTTACAAATAAATTACATAGGACATCCCTACTTGTGAGAATAGATCAAAATTAAGGTGTGGATTGATGCATTTATCCTGATTAAATAAAATTGTGCATTTTTATGCTTAAACTTGCATTCATAATCTAACAACAATAAAACTTGCATCTAAACAGACATTAATTGGCTTCTAATGTTGTAGATTGAGTGGGAGATTATAAATTTCAGTCATGAAGTATCATGCAACTTGATAAGGGTTATTATATATTCGTGGATGCATGCTATACGTGTATGCATTTTTATGCATCACCACTATAAGGGTTGATTTACAAGTAATCTTATTGTTTAAATAAGTAGGATATAGGTTCAAAATAAAGCATGAAAGGCACTATTTATTTAATAGGGGAAATGAGTAATTTTTTTTTGAAAGGATTAATGTGTGAATTACCACCTTTAATTTTGACATTTTCTAGCAACGGTGAAGTTTTTTTTTTTTTTTTTTTTTTGTAATTTCTATTTGTAAATCACAAGAATGCCTGTCTTTTCAATAATATTTCATTAAAATAGAGGGGAATTTTCCCGACATTTGAACTGAAAAACGATTATATTTTTCATTGTCGTGGTAAAGAAGCTCTTCAACTTCATAAAAGATATTTGGAATCCAAAAGGGGTACTTTTCATTTTGGCAATAAAAATGGGTCTCAGCTTTGTTGTATTTTTTTATGACTTTATGATTTAAAAGCATTAAAAAAACTTTGTTTGTTCAATTAATCAAAAATTATTACGTAAGACCATGCGAGTCCTTAGTAATAATTTAGGAGTCTAATATAACTGATCATTTTTGATTAAAAATCGCTCTTTATCTTCTAGCAACAGTACACCTGCCTTGTCGGATATTGTTTGCTTTGACTCTATAGTTTACACATTTTACACACTGATACACTCTTATAGTTTTTGTATTGGCAAGTTGCCCCACACAGTTTTTTCAATTTTCCTCAAGCCCCAAAATCTTTGCAATTGCCCTTTAATCAATGACGCCACTAGAAAAATTTAGCAGAATGGTCCACATGTCGATCATGTGCGTAATTTTAGAGAGGTAGAGCAAACAAATAACATTATTTAGAAAAAATAACAAGTACAAAGCTATATATTCTCTTTTTGTTTTTAATCCTTTCTATCTTTATCTCATTTCCTTTGCGCCCTATTTTTCTCCCTAATTATCCCCTTCTGTCCTCGCTTCACCTCTCTAGTGGCTCCTCCTCCTCCACCACCGGCCTCATTGTCCTATCCTCCACCTCCGCCGCCAAGAAAGGACCTCATTTCCCATGCTTTCCTTCACTCCCCATTTGGCTCCCATGTTCATTGATTATGTGACCTTCCGCAAACACGTTTACAGAGATGATACAATGTAACACTAGATTTTTATGGTTTAAATTCAAATTTTTCTCCAGATTTGTTTGTGGTAATATTTAAATATGGGTAATTAAAATTTTCTTAAATGCCGGGTTCATTTTCAGATCTTTAAGGGGGATTTTCATAAATGTCATTTTTTGAGACTTTTTTTTATAAAAGTCATACATGTTTGAATATTTTTGTGCCGCTAAGTAAAATATCTAGTACTATGACACAAATTTTTTTTTAAGTATGGCTGTATAACCGTTTGTTAGAAGTGTGGCTATTTCTCTCTCTTTTTCTAAAATCCTTAATCTAATGAAAAGTATATAGTATTGGGCCAATAAAATGAGCCCAGCTGATCCAAATCTCCAGCCCACCGGCCAGCACTAGTGCAGCTTGCGTAGCATAGGGCAAACTTATCTCTCATTGCATTTTTTTTTAAGGGAAAACTCTAATTGCATTATAATAACACTATATGTAGTAGAATCTAATAAAAGTTATTATCATTTTTTTTTATATAAGGAGAGTGGAAATGCCACCACTTTTGAGTGGAGCTAAGCATGACTTGAACCTTCAATCATAGGTTGAGGTGGAGAGACCTACAACCAACTAAACTGTCCTCATTTATCAAGGTTATTATCATTTTAATACTTTGCATTTTGATGAAACGTCAAATTGAAACCTTATATTTGGAAATTATAAAAATTATATCTTACTGTTTCATTTTGGTTTTTTAAGGTTAGTTCTTAAGATGAAAAATGCCTATTTTGCCCTTTTTATTGATTTTTTTTAAGATTATTTTGCTTCAATTTTGTTTAACAAAAAAACTTTAATTTGTTTAGACACAACTTATGAAAAGAATTAAAAGGTTTTTTTATGAAAATGTATGAGGCAAATTAAACTTTAAACAAAATTAATAGAAGGCTAAAATGGACATTTCATATCTCAAAAATTGACTCCATGGTATCAGAATGATATTTTCAAAAATAATAAGGTACTTTTATGACATTTTTCAAACAACAAGGTACTAGTTTAATGTTCATTAAAATATAGGGTACTAAAATGATTAAAAAAAAACTCATTCAATAAAATACCATGAGTTTAAAGAAGTATGCCATTCAACAAAAAAATTATTTTAACCTGCAGATTAGCTAGTGACAGTTTTTGCTGGCATAAAAAAGTATAAACATGAAAAGGAATTTGATGCAACCCATTGGAAAGGAAAAGAAAAAGAATAAAATTTAACAACTATATACATTTGTGTTCATGCGTACAACACAAATCGTAAAGAAAACTAATATTTTACATTTGTTTTTTTCCGTCTTGGACTCTTGGTTAAAACTTATAAGTAGTGATTTTGATTAGCATCTATCTTTGAGAAGTAGAAATATGTACCCTCAAAAAAGAAGAAGAAGAAGAAGAAGAAGTAGAAATAGAAAACAATGTAGGTCTTCTAGAATAAAACCTTCATATAAATATATTAAAAAGTAAATGAAATGGAGATTTTCCAACATAATATGGCATAATTATATATCTCCTTCTCATTCGTGGAACTTTTTTTGAGGCATTCGTGAAACTTGTTAAATACATATAATATAAAAAAAAATGTGTTGAATTTAATTGGAAAGGTCTATATCAATAGTTTAGCTTAGGTCTGACCACGTTTTCCCCTCAACTATGGGATGCTGCAAAATTTCGAATAAATTTCCAAATTTCAAAAACGATATTGTGATCTGAATCCAACTAATAAACTCTCTCGAGTAGTTCATGACCTAGGGGGAAAAAAAAAAAGGCATACCTTTGCCCCGCAAGAAACGGAGAAAAAGTCCACACAACGTTTTTCACGAATGAAATGGAGACTTCATTCAAATAATAAATGATTGTTCTTTGAAGGACTTCGTAGAAATTTGAGCATTACATTGGCACTACTATTGCCATATTGTCTGACCACAAATTACCACAGTTATTAGTTTGTTTCCAAATGGGTCCTCCACTTCATAGAAGGTCGTTCTATAGTTTTCCTACGAATTGCGACACCAAAAGAATGGTGTCTTGGTATTTATAATAATACGAGCGCTACAATTTAGCCTGAGTCGTAAAATTCATAACTCATATTTATCCATTTGACCCACAATATTTGTAGTCAAAGAATTATGGTTGTAAACTCCAAAAGAATGGTAAACTTTTGGTATTTATCATAACATGAGTACTACTATTTAGCCCGAGTCGTAAAACTCACAGACTCATATGTATCCCTTTTAACCATAGTTTTTGTAGTCAAAAGAACTATTTCAGGCTGCGTTAGCTCATCAATCCATCCCAAATTATAGGAGTTTGAACTCAACACCGTCTACTCTAATATCACGTTAGTTTATCAATTTTTTCAAAAGCTTATGCTATTAAGAGGTAATCCAACAGTAATTTTATATTCTAACAAATGATAAATTGTTTTCAAACAAGTTAGGATTATAATTTTTTTCTTTGGTGAAAAAAAAAATTGTATTTGGATGGATTAAATGAGATAAGAATTATCTTTGAAGATAAAAGTTCAGTCACTTGACCTTTCTACTTCACATTTTAAGATAAATTTATGATATTAATTATATAAAATTAAAAAAGAAAAGAAAAGAAAGAAACTTGAACTTGCATGTAAGGTCGTGCGAATCGTGAGAATAAAAAAGTTGTGTTGGTTAACATGAATTAAACGATACAATATTCTACCTCGTGTATTTAGTTGTCATTTTCAAAATTCTTTTTATTAGTTCTGAGATCCGGTCTAGTAGGACAAAGCTAAGATCAATCTGAGATAAGAATAAAAGATGTCTTTGTTGAGATAGCTAAATTTTATAGCATAATTGTTTTATATATCCAGCTAGCTAGCCATGCGCAGTGGTGTAACTTTCATAAAGCAGCATTTTCTAGACTTTCGTCCGTTTTCTCTTCTTTTTCTCAGCTCTGCCAACCCCAAAATAATAATAATAATAATAACAACAATAATTAAACTAGTTTAAATTTTTTTCTATTTAAGATTCATATGTAATATTTCTCAGTGAAATTTAGAGTTTGAAAGCGGGAATTTTATTATGAGAAAATCATTCATACTTTTAAAAAAATGAGTTCATTCATGCCACACTTAATAAAATTGTATCATATTATCATTTATATTATATGTTTAAATTATACACAGTAAAACATATATGAAAAGTAAGTTTGAAGACAAGGCATTCATAAAAAAATTTTTCTTTTATTATTGACCAAATAATTATTATGTAATAATATGCATGCACATCTATGCTAGGGTGGCCGCCAGGCATCGCAATATTGATCAATAAATTGTAAAGATGCATGTTATTAGTATAATATGTAGTTCTTAGAAATGCTTTGAAGTTAATAAATTTATAGATAGCTATTTTAAAATTCAATGTTCATTTATATATAGTACATTAAATTAGAGCATTGGTACTTTCTGTTTTGCTCAAAGGCTGACGAGAAACTTTCATATGACGTTTTTCCCCGGCTTTACGAGAATGTTTCCAACACCCTTTGTGCATAATCAGCTTTTGATGTCGAGTAAACATGATTAGCCACCTGGTCTAGTAAGCTAATGAACAAGGTATTACCCAATGCTACGTATGAAACGACCCTCTCAATTTATACAGTTATAGCAACCTTAATCTAATTTAACCAAAAAAATAATGATGATAATAAAGAGACTTCCAAGCACGGATAATAGTAGACTTCAAAACACGGATCTTTTTTTTTTTCATTTTTCTTAAACCAAAATTAAAGAATTATAGCTAAAAGCTATCTGAAAGCAGATTAATTAAGTTAAATATAGGGTTTTTATCATCGTTGTCTTTTAAATTTGTCGCACATCAGCAAATTACTCTTTGAACTTTTAATTTTGACAAATTATCTATTAAACTCATAAAATTGTAGCAAATCACCCTATTGAAGCAATGTTAGTTTTTTGACTGAAATTAATTAGTTTTTTGACTGAAATTAACATGTGACTTGCACATGAATAGTTGATTAATGACATGAATGGTAATTTTTATGTGTTTTAATCCTTTTTTTTTTAATTAATGTTATCTTTAATTAATTTTTTATCAAAATAAAAAATTTTGAATTAACTTAGTTTTAAAACAAAATTTGGGCTAATTTTCATAACCAAAAAACATTTCATACTCTTAATTAACTACTTTTATAAAAATCACATGTTAATTTCAATAAAAAAAAAACTAACATTACTATCAAGTGGGTAATTTTCTATAAATTTGTAACTTCATGAGATAACTTGTCAAAATTAAAAGTTTAAAAGGTAAAGTGTTAATGTGCCACAAGCTCATGAGGCAATAGCGCTAAAAAATCCTCTTAACCGTGGCTCTCTTGGGGGTCCCCCATATCTCCCACGTGCTCTAAAATCCAAACCAGAGTTCTTTAATTATTTTTTTCCTTTCAGTTTGAAACTTTGAAAGTCCAAAAAATAAAAAACTTTGAGAAGTCCAGCACCATGTCTCATAGCCTTTGAATCTTCACACCACATTCCTCCTAAACAAGCGCAAAGTTGGCCAAACCAACTTTATATGTCTTACTCTAGAAAACTTATATAGTATTTACTATATATATCTCCTTTCCACCATATTCTTTTACCCCATCGAAAGGCTTCACTTATGGCTTCTTGTATATTTTGCTTGAACGCCCTTGCACTCATTGCTCTTGCCCTTTGTGTCGAAGGCACCCTAGGTTTGTAAACTCTCTTTATATTTTTTTCAGATTACAAATTTATATACTATGTGTAGATATGCTACTAAATCTAGGGAGATAATTTTTATTAGTTCTAGTGACCTACTGCAATGATACATCATACAATGTGAGGATATCAATATCGAATTTGAAGATATCATCTGGAAAATTTAAAGCCTGTTTTGTTCATAAATAGTTCAAACCTCCTAATTTGCTACATATTTTATTAGATTACAAATTTATATAATATGTGCATGTGTGACTAAACATAAGGAGATAATTTTTATTACTTCTCTTTACCTTGCTATAATGATACGTCATACAATGTAAGGATATCAATATTGATTTTGAAGATAACATCTGGAGAATTTAAAGCATGTTTCGTTCATAGATAGTTGAAATCTTTTAAATTTACTACAGTTTTTTTTCCACACAAATATTGGGGTTACTTTGCAGGAGGAATAACGTGCGTGAAGCTAGGCCAAGACACGTGCGCATTCGCGGTGTCGTCGTCAGGAAAACGGTGCGTTTTAGAGAAGCATGTGAAGAGGAGTGGAGAAGAGGCCTACACATGCGGTGTGTCAGATATCGAAGCAGACAATCTGAACGACGTGATCGAGAGCGACGAGTGCATCAAAGCCTGTGGACTTGAACGCAAAACGCTTGGAATTTCATCTGACGCTCTCCTTGAGTCTCGCTTCACACAACAGCTTTGCTCTCCAAACTGCTACGATGCTTGCCCCAACGTTGTTGAATTTTACTACAACCTCGCCGCTGGTGAAGATGAGTAAATTATGTCCTTTTTTTTTATATATATATATAAGAAATTATGTCGTTTTTACATTAGAGCTATTAAAATACATAAAGAGTACAAAGAAAATATCAACATTATTATTTCTCTCGAAAAAAAAGGTCAACATTTTTTTGGTTTAACAAATTTTAACACCATTTTTTTCAAGTGCACTTGATCTTTTTATAATCCCCTTCTTTTTCCTTAAACGAAGAGGTTAGGTTAAACGAAACTGATTTAAGAGTTTTTTATGTTCGAACATAACGTTACTGATGAAAACCATCATCAAATCCCAAGACTCATATTAATTCATCAAGAATTATAGCAATATATACATGAATCCATTGAAACGGTTGAATTCTTGATTCTTGATCTTCTAAGTCTATATCGTTTCTTTGAGAGGAAGTTTTCTCTCTTTTCCAGTGATAGGATGTTAGAAAAGAACGTAACGTATGACTCAAGGACCATAACCTTTTATAATATTTTAACTTTGTCTTATTTCTATTTTGGCCTATCATAAAAATAGAAATTAGACTTTAGGTCTCTTACATAATTTTGTGCCTACACTTTATGAGATACTTCAAAACCTAAAACTTTATACTTTATTATATTATTTTAATTAGGCTAATTTTATTAAATAGCAGTAATATATATTTATTTAATGTATTAGCCCATATATTATTTGCATTAATTCCAACATTTTAGTCTAAGAGCCAATTCAAAAGAATGAACTTAAAGCTCAGACGCCACAAATAAAATTGATCTTTTTTTTCTTCTTCTTCTTTTTCCTTCTGTTCATGTGTGTATAGGTGTGCTTCTTCCAAAAGTATGTGAAGTACAAGCCAGAGACCTTCACCAAGGGATGGCGGAGCTCCAAAGCTCCGGTTTTGTTGTTGCAGAAGAATCACTTCGATCTGCTAAGCTTGCAGTTGCACCCATTGTTAGCCCAGCTCAGCCACCGTTCTGATTATTTCTTTTTTTTTTTTTTTCAAATTGAATTATATACTATATATTAAAAGGAGTTAATAATATATATGCATATATATGTATATATGGATGTTGAAGTTGCACCAAGCATTTAGTGATCGGTAGGGTAGCCGGACTTTAGGGTGCCTAGTTCAAGACATTATAGCATGTGAGAGTTTTACATTATAATAACTTTTTGCTTTTTACTATAGTATGTAAAAACTTTACACAATTTTATAATAAAAAAGTTGGTTCTAACCATACTTGCCAAACACCCATATAAAGTCCTGCTGAATGAAAAGTTTGTAATTCGTATCAATAAGGTTGTAACTTTAAAACTACTAGCTAATGATTTAATTACAAATGTGGTGTGCTTTTGTACTATAATGCTTTCTAAAAATATGTTGTCGTTCGTGAAATTGATTAAGTACATTTAATAGAATAAGGCAATGTGTTGAATTTAGTTGAAAGGTTATGCCATACGGTCCAGGCACGTTTCCTTCCCCAGAGATGGGATGCTGCGGAATTTAGAGTAGAATTTCCATTTCAAAAAACGGAGGTCTGAATTAATCCGACAAATAACTCTCTGGAGTAGTTCATGACCTATAACAAAAATGGAGAGAGACGTAATTTATTACAGCTTTGCCCCTCAAAAAACTAGGAAAAAAAGATTCTACACCACAACGTTTCTCACGAATGAAATGGAGACCCCTTTTTTTAATGAACTTCATTCAATGAAAGATAGTACAAACAAAGTTGCATAACATCGCTAGTTATAGACACAAATGATCCTGAACCTCGAACAACGAATAGATTCACAGTTAAAATTGAATAAACACAAGGACAAAAGACGACAACAAGATCCAAAAGAGAATGACCCACTCGACATCCAGAATAGAGTTCTTCAACAGCTCGTTACATGACACCACTACAATCTGTGGATAACACCAATTGATCAATCAAACCTACCTTAGTAAGGGCGCATGCAACCTGGCATAGATTCCAATAGCCACTAGGTACCACACACAATGCTGCTAATTAGTAGGTGTGAAATACAAACCAAGACTGTAGGTGGAAAAACCACCTTCATTGTTACAACAAAAAAGCCAAAAAACAAAAACACAAAAAAAATATCAACGCCTTTATTTGACAAACGCCAAAAACTAAAATGGAGACTTCATTTAAATGAACGTTCTTTGAAGGACTTTTTTGGAAATTTGAGCATTTCCTTGGCAATGTACAGCACATTCGTGAAGAAAAATATATCTTACATTTGTTTTTTTCCTATCTTGATTAAAACTTAAGAGTTGTTTGGTATATATCTAGGTTAGGACAATATTAGATAGGATAATTTTAGAGGATTGGATTGGAATGTATCCAAAACATTAAATTTTAGCTAATCCACCTGTGTTTGGTGTTGTATAATAGAGATAGGGATCTTTTTGTAAAAAGTTTTCAAACTTAGGGTCAAATAATAATTTTTTAAAATTAGAGAGGCAAAAATATAATTATCATAAAAGACTATGGAATAAAAACTATATTTTGACCTTCTACTTTTTAAAAACTATGACTTGATCCCAAATTTTTTGAATTTTTGCAAATTAGTCTTTGAAATTTTTTACCATGTTCAAAGGTTGTGTTTAATCTCATGCCTTAACAAGGTATAGCATAATCCTTTCCTAACGAAAACCAAACATAAAGTGAACAAGAACTTATCCAATCCAGTCTTTTAAATTGTTTACCAAATAAAGTCCAATCTTTCAAAATCGTGTGCATTAAACAGGCCTTAAAAGTCATGCTTTTAATTATCATTTAACTTTGAAAGTAGATTCAGAAAACAATTTAGCATTCCTAGAATAAAACTTTCATTTTTAATTTAAAAATAAGATGAAGATTTTTCAAGATATTATGGTATAATTATGGGCAGAATTTGAAAAAAAAGGGCCAAAAAAAAATTTTAATTGGGTAAATAGCCTCTCTTTTTTTTTTGTACCAAAAAATACGTTTTTCTAAGCAGGTAAGCTGCTCCAGTTTTTTTCAGGAAAATAAGAAAAATGACTGTTACAAGATAAGAAACCTCAACAGGATAAAGAAAAAAAAAACTGAAACCATTTTAATATCTAAAAAGCTTGTTTTTTGGTGCCAAAATAAAAAAGAGGTCATTTGATCAAAAAGCTTTCACTTAAAGCCTTTTATAAAAATCCCTCTATAATTATGTCATTATCATATGCCAAATTGATTAGATACATATAATATAATAATAAGGTGTAATGTGTTGAATTTGGTCAGAAGGTTTATACCTTACCCTCCACGTTTTCCTCCCCAATTATGGGACGTTGCTAAATTTCTAATAAAATTCCAAATTCCAAAAACCGAGAGTCTTAATCCTACTAATAACTATTTAAAAAAAAAAAAAAGGAAAGAAAAAAATAACATAATTTATTATAGCTTTGCCCCGCAAAAAACGGGGGGAAAAAGTCCGCATCACAACGGTTTTGACGAATGAAATGGAGACTTCGTTTAGATGACTGTTCTTTGACGGACCTTCGTGGAAATTTGAGCATTTTATTGGCAGTATTGCTTTGTCTGGCCACAAACTTACAAGTTATTGTTTGGTTTCTTAATGGGTCCCCCACCTTCACGAGCAACAAAAAAAAAAAAAAAGATCTTCCACTTCATAGAAGTTCGGTCCATATTTGTCCTTCCAAATTTCAACCGAACTTATGGAATGGTAAACTTTTGGTTTTTATAATAATAAAATATTCTGGCTCGTGTTTTTCATTGTCGTTTTCAAAACTCTTTTTTATTAGTTTTGGGACGCGATCTAGTATAAGGACAAAGCTAAGTTAAGACCAAAGTGAGAAAAGAACAAGAGATGTCTTTGTTGAGATAACTAAATTTTAGAATATGTTGTTATATCCAGCTGGCTGGCCACATGCCGAGTCGTGCACAACTCTCCTACAGCAGCTATTTCTATTTTCGTCTGTTTTCTCTTCTTTTTCTCAGCTCTCCAAACCCCCAAATAATAATAATAATAATAATAATAATAATAATAATAGTTATTTAGATAAATTTTATCAAAATTTTTAGGGGGTTAGTTGGTAAGTTTATACGGTATGAATATACAAGTCTAGTTCACACTAGCATTTGAACGTGTAATGGTTAAGGTGGTTTTTGAATCCTGATGTGATATGTAAATTTATGCAAAATCGATGTTGGAGAACTTATCCTTCTTAAATTCATTTATGTAGTTTTAAACCTATTTGCTATTGTAAAATTGTGGATCTATTTCCGGTTTGCTTACAATTCTCACACTATCTAAACACCAATTTGACAATGTGATGTTTCATTTCCTATTCAGATTTTTAAACTTCCAAACGTCATTTTGTACTGTTGCACTTTAAACTATAAAGATTAAAAACTACAAGTCAAACTTCAAGGAAAGTGAACTACACCAATTCAAACCTGTGAACAAAGCTGATCCTTATTAGTTTTTTTTTCCTAGTAATTTGAAACTTGTTGAGTGGTAATTTTTACAATAAAATAACAATGACATGGCAATGACACTTGGCTCAAAGAACATTTAAATGTCAGTAGGCCAAGTGTCAACACTTCGAGTATTCCAAGAGTACAAGCATTCCAAGTGCTGAGCACTTTAAGCATCCGAACATTCCAAGCATCCGAGTATTCCAATTAAGGCTATAATTAAAAGTGAAAATTTGTAACGCCCTTATATGAAGGTTAATAGTTTTTAAATAAATAAAATAAAAATCAAAAAATAAAGATAAATCATTAAAGTAATTTGCTCGGAACTTAAATAGAAACTCTCAAAATAAAAATAAAACATAAACAAATAAATAAACCACAGTTTAATGTAGCACCTTAAATTTTAATAATATGCAACTGTCATCATCATTATTTCAACCCTCAACAAATCTTAATACAGTCATAGAAAGTAACAATCGATGCTTACATTATTATGAAGATTATTCTTTGCATTCAAAGCTATCCCAACGTAATATAATTACATAGTTTCCTCAACTATTTTTTTTTGTAATCATCTCACACTTAATAAGTCCTGAAAAGAGAAAAAATATAAGGGAATGAGTGACAACATACTCAGTAGGGAAAACCATTACTCACCTTATGGTTTTATTCTTTACCACATTAAAATTGCATGATTAGTTAATTTACATCATATACCAGATTATGAGATTTATTATGATCATATCCCGTGGATACCATAGTTAACCATTACCAAGTTTTACACTTATACATATATACAAATATTATAATTCATCATTATTCCTAGGTATCCACATTAAATAAAGTAACACTCCACTTATTGAAACCCAAATGGATGAGCTTAGCCACCCTCCAAACATTCCGAGGGTATTCCGGTGAGGGGACATCAAACCCCAAGTCCTCACCAAGTCGATTCCTGTACAGTGTGTTTTGGGATTTTCGACCCAAGGAAGCGTCATCACCTTCCCTCTATTTTACCTTTTAGGGTAATCGTGCCCAAGAATGTAACCGTTGCCCTCTTCACTTCTCACCATTTCTCAATGTTCCATCATTATTTATAGAGTCAATTTTCCTAACCATGCTTTCCAACTTATAACAACATATGTTAATTCATTATGTTCCTCGCTAATCAATACAGGGCAAGTTCATGTCATAGTTTCATATGTGATTTTCATATAATAGCAGTTCAACATAGATACATATATCTTGTGGTAAAACAATCAATTTTAATTCCATAAAAACCTTACAAAAGATGAGTAATAGAATCCCTACCTTTCAAGTTTCTCAACAATCTTTTAATCTTGGAATTAATTAACGTTAGTTCCACACACCTTTGATCTTAAGTCGTGCATAAAGACAATTAAAACTAAACACAATATATAACCACATCCATAAATAAATTAAGTGTAAATCTATATACTTTAGTCTCTAACAAGATTCATAAATCACTTAGGATGGTTTTGAAAAGGTTTTAAGACATTCAAGGATTAGGAGGTGAGCAAAGTTGGGTTCACTATCTACAATTAGCACATGGATTATTGGGTGGTTTACTTAAGGTAGACGGGTGCTATACTGCCACTAATAGGTTTACTAGTTTTCAAATTGAGAATTGAAAAATTCATAGAAAATAAAATATAACTTCAATTTAGGCTCATAATAGCTCGTTGGAAAGCTTAGAATGTCTACTTTTAAAATATATAAACCAATTTACAAAATTCATTTTCATATAATCCCAGAATTTCAAAAAAGAGTTACTTCCCATAGAAATAATACTAGGTTTATGAAATGTTAAGTTTTTCTTAAACCCAAAGCATATTATTCTTATTCAAAATTCTAAAATATTCCAAAATAGACAGCATGCATCATAATAAATATATTCTCATGAGTTTTATACCAAAATTATCATCAAACCATATCTCTAGCCTTTCTTGCAAATAATGAGGAAAATATGTATTAAATATGAAGAAAATACATACTAAAGGCAAGTTTGAATTAAAGAAAACCTACTTCAAAACTCTTTTGAAAAACATCAAAGTTCGGGTTAAAAAACAAGCTTGAATTGACTCCAAAGCGGCTTCAAACATGGCTGGGAATTATAGTTACTTGGCTATAAAGAGAGCTTTATTATGCCTTGTGTCTTTAGTTAGAAATTGAAGTGAGAAAGGAGAGAATAAGAAACTAGAGAAGGAAGTAGTGATGGTTGAATAATAGGCATCAAAATAATTGAGGAGCGGGAGATAATTGTAGGTTTATGGGGAAAGTTGTAGGAAGAAATAAATGAGCATTAAAAGAAAATATTATCACGTCTCCCATGAAGACTTTTAGCAAATAATGCCAACATAATTGAGAGGGCAAATAGGGCAAATTATGGAAGAAGATGAAGGAAGTATTCAAAAGGTGGTTGAGAAAATATATCAATGTCTCCTAGTAGTTGAGGTGAATTAATTCTATGTCTCCTTCGGAGACCTTTAGCCAAATGAGAAGGAGGTTACTTAATTGAGCATTAATGTAGCGAGACAAGGTTGGTAGAGGTGGGCGATAGGTAAATTTTAAATGTTTCTTACGGAGACTTAGTAAGAAGTTCTAAAGTAATAATTTATTCATATGATTTTTATAAAAATCATACCCGTTAAAATAACGGGTGTTTCAAAAATTGAAAGTAGCTAATGAAAATATAATTAAATAAATTATAGTTAATCATTAAATTTTGTAAATATTAAGAATTTAGATTTTCTTTTTTTTATTATTATTATTATCTAGTCAGTCTCCTTTTATCTAGTTTCCTCTTTTCAAATATTGAAATTGTAAACTTACTCAGTTTAAGATTGCTCATATAAACTTTATAAATACCCAGTTTATTCAATGAACAAGTTAAGCTATATTTTCTCTTCTCTCTTATTCTCCATTGCCACGTAGTGTCGTCAAGGAATGTAACGGCCGGTGATTAAAAGCAATTAATAAACAGTAATTAGATCATGTTTAATAGATTATCAGTTGTAACACCTAAAAGTTGAATAGTTTTGTATCCCATTTGGAAGAAAATTAACTCTTGACTCTTTCATCCTGATGCACTATAAACTCTCTCAATTGGAGAGAAAGTAATGTACTCTATTTTCAATAAAATATCCTTATGATTATGAAATTATCTTTATTTTGTTCTTTAAGTTTGCCTGTGTTTTGAGTGATTAAATCTTTTTTTCTTATATTATTCGTTTGTTTAATCCAGATAATTGGTATAAGGATTTAGTGTTGGAAAAGATTTTGCTCCAACAAATATATATATACATATATATATATATGTATATTAAATGTTTTCCCGACATAGAGTATGAACGGGGGAATTGAATTACCAATTTATTATTATGTGTGTGTATATGTACGCTAGGCGGCTGCCGCCTGCCAAGCGTCGCAAGAAGTATAAATCTTTACCTATATGCAATGATCAACGAAATGAAAGGAGGCATGTTATTGGTATTTCTTCGACTTGCTTTGGCGTTAATAAATCTATATCTAGCTATTTTAAATTCTCTCTCTCTCTCTTATATATATATATATATATATACATATATATATATACATACATTTACATAATGTACATGTATATATTGGATCAAAGGTTCATTAAATTAGAGCGTTGCTGCTTGCCATTTAACATGAAGGCTGCTGAAAATTTTTCATATAGAGTATTCCCTTACTTTACGAGGGTACTTCCAACACCCCTTGTGCATTTAGCTAAGCTTTTGATCTCCATTGAAGACATGATTAGCCACCTTGCCTAGTGAGCTAAATGAACAAGGTATTGCCGAATGCTATTAATGGGACCCTCTCAATTTATATAGTTATACCTACCTTGGTTAATCTTATAAAAAAAAAAAAAGAAAAGGAGACTATAAAACATATTAAACAACCATAACTAAATGCTATCTGAAAATAGTTTACTTAAATAAGTTCAAGAAAAATGATATAAATCTTATTATATTAAGTCAGTGACGGCTCAAGGTGATAGAAGAGTTAGGCAGCCGCCTAAGGCCTCTTGAACAGTGCATCAAGGTCCTATTTATTTCTTTAGTTATTTACACTATTGGCTCCAAAAAATATGCATTTATGTCATTTTGATTGTTGATGCCTAGATTCGGCACAACACCGCATGCAGGTGTGCACAGAGGTCAGGTTCCCTGTTCTGTCTCTTGTTCTACCTGGCTTGGCCTAGTCTGGTCGGACCTACAAGAGGAAAGAAGGCCTCGAAGTAAGGGGACACCTATTTGATGCCTGCCAAGGGTACTCCGACGCTCAAGTCAGTGTTCTGACCGATAAGAGCTAAGGGAGAGGCAGGGTAGGCAAGGAAAGAATGCCCATACCTTTGTGGTGGAGTTGATGCTCCTATTTATAGAGTTTAGCTTGGATCCGGGTGTGGACAGGTTTGGTCCGTAACCCAGGTGTCTAGTGACAGGTGTCACAATCTCTGTGAAGGAGGATTGCCCAATAGAGGATTGAGATGGTGCCACGTGGTAGTCTATGGGTAAGTCGAACAGATCCTGCTTAGACAGGTCGCAGTAGGATAGATCTTGTCCTGGTCAGACGGATCCTGGTTGGACAGATCCTGCTCGGACAGACCTTGGTCGGATAAATCTTGTCCTGGTCAGACGATTCCTTGTTTGGACAGATTCTGCTCGGATAGGCCCTGGTCGGATTGCTCTTTTTAGCCAACCTAATCAAGTGTTTGAATTAAAGAGGGTATAAACTTCATATGGTTTTCTCATCGTGAAGATGTCCCCCAATATTGATCCTTGACCTTAAGTTTTAGACATCCAACTCCCTTAAGGTTTATAAAAAAAAAAAAATTCAATTTTGGCCCCTCTATTGTTAAATTGTCCATTTTTAAACAAAATTTAACATGAAAATGACTCATGATGGTTTTAAAAGGTTAAAATAGTTTTAAATTGAAAGACAAATAGATTGAAGGAGGAGAAAGAAAACAAACTTGGACTGTGACTCAATTGGTTTCAAGAGCCAGAATTGTAATTAACCTTTGTTTGTTCTGAGAGTGCAAGGCCCAATTTTCACCTCATAAATATGGTACAACTTGTGATATATATGAATAACTCTACTCATATATTTTTCAGAATTGAGGCCTCCGGTGCATGTATATTTCACACTGTGTGCATATATACAAAATGAATTTAGTTTTAGGCTTGCTATATCAGGCCTCTGATGTATTTTCTTTTTAAGGAAAAACAAACATGAATATATAAATATAAATATAAACATAAATATATATATATGTATGTATATATAGGAAAAATATGAAGTTGCAAAGTTGGACTATGTAAAATTCTCCATATTGTTTCAAGTTTTGTGCATCTATGTATGCAAATTTATAGGATAAAGTGGTGGAGGGAGATGAAGTTGAGTTGGATTGGCGTGTGCCTTCATTGAATTTTTAAAATTTAATTTTTACTGATAAAAAATTTAAAAAAATTTATATTTCCATATTTTGTAAGAAAATATAATTACAACCCCACTAATAGTTGAAAGGTGTTGTTGTACCCCCATTTTACAAGAAAATTATAATTATGCCCTCCATTCAATAATGAAATTATATAGTAATATATCCACCTAACAAAATATTATCTTTATTTTTTTCATAATGCCCCACTGAAAAGTTTCTGGCTTAACCGGTACCATTTTATAGCATCACTAATATATACAACAAATTAAAATAGTAGTCAACATATATATATATATATATATATTTATATATATATATTAAGATTTCAATAATAAGCCTGATATGAAAATTTTGCTTAAGGTTCTCATATACTCTTAAGCCGCCCTGAACCAAAAACTATAATTAATCTGTTTTTAATTTTAACGCTATGAAGTCTTAATGGGGCCTCTACTATAAGAATATTCAAATATCCATACATAACTATGGATATAAAAGAAATATAAACGGAACAAACTATTGTCATTTTTATAAACGTTGATCAGTTCATCCTTCAGAAACACAACAAGAGAAGGGATCTAACGTATGTCGGTTGTGAACTGCGAAAACGCTACCTAGTTTCATAACAACATTCATTGATATATACATTCACCTTTAATTTGGTGCGTTGGGAAATAGCCTTTCAGATCATCTGTCCGTGACGTCTCTCATTAAATAGTTACCTAAAAAAAGGAAAATTGGGTAATAATTAGAAGCTCTATTAATCGCCAAGTACATTCCAACGTACGTGGATAGGGTGAATAATTTAGATGAAATTAATAGTATTTACTCATCTTTTACAAAATTTAGCTACTAGTTACAAATTAACTAGGCTTACACGCATATTTAACACATTGTTAGCCATATTTATTTTATGATAAATTTGCAACTTGCAATGGAAGTCAGAACTAGTAGAAAAATTCAATTCTCTTTTTGCAGTTTTTTGGGTACTAACATTTAAAAAGAAAAAAAGTTGAGACTTTTTATAGTAGGATAAAGAGAAAAAAAAGCTACATGAGACTCTATTTTAAACCGTTATATTTATCAGACATATATAATTTGTCATTTTGAAATGAATTTTATCAAATTTAATGTCCAGAAATATGTACTATATATATATAAAGTTGAAAGCTTGGAAGCTATATTTAAGTTTGGCCAGAGTATAACCATAAAGTGGCAATACAGTGCTATGCAGTGGCCGCGCCATTGATAGCGGCCGACATTTAGTTACTATTAATTGACTCGCGTTTTGGCTCTTTTAGTGGTCATATAGAACTCTATTTTAGATTTTAGTGCTTCTTAGAATCTACATGGTGGGACCCAACGTTAGCCACGCGTAAGGGGGTTTAGGTTTTTTTTTTTTTTCCCCTCTTTCTTGTTTCTTGAGTTTGAAGCTTTGAAAGTTCAACATCATGTCTCGTTGGCCGTTGCCTTTTCCTTCTAAAACGACTATAAATATCGTTCGGCCCTCGACCCATGAATCTTCACAACACATTCCTCCTAGAGAAGTGCGAAGTTGGCCAAACCAACTTAATTTAGAAAACCTATACATATATAGTACTTCTATACATATAGCTTCTGTTTATTCTCCCCCCCACCAAAATCATCATTACCCAAGGACAGCTTCACCAATGGCTTCTTCTAGATTTTGCTTGAAGACCCTTGCACTCATTGCTCTTGCCCTTTGTGTCCAAGGCACCCTAGGTTTGTGAATATTTCTCTCCATATTTTATACTATTACAAATTCCTATAATATAATTTATATGTTAATCTAAGGAGATAATTAATATCATCTATCTATATGCTTTACTATATTGATGCAATATGTAAGGATATCATGTGGACCTTTACACCTGCTTGGTTCATAGATTTGAGCTGCAGCTTTTTTTTTTTCTACAGTATTTTTTCTCATGAAAATTTTAATTTCTATTTAAATATATTTATATATCACAAATTTTGTATATTATTTCTTTATTATAAAAAGGCAAATATTGGGGTTATTTTTGTAGGAGGAATAACGTGTGAGAAGCTAGACCAAGACACGTGCGCATTCGCAGTATCGTCGTCAGGAAAACGGTGCGTTTTGGAGAAGCATGTGAAGAGGAGTGGGGAAGAAGCCTACACATGCCGTGCGTCGGATATCGAAGCAGACAAGCTGAAGGACGTGATCGAGAGCGACGAGTGCATCAAAGCCTGTGGACTTGAACGCAAAACTCTTGGAATCTCATCTGACTCTCTCCTTGAGTCTCGCTTCACACAACAACTTTGCTCTCCTAACTGTTACGATGCTTGTCCCAACGTTGTTGACCTTTACTTCAATCTCGCCGCTGGTGAAGGTGAGAAAATTATGTCGTTTTTACATTAGAGCTAAAGTACATAAAGGGTACAAAGAGAAGGTCAACAAATTTTTGGCTTTAACATATTTAAACGTGATTTTTTTAAAAAGATCACATGACCTCATATTAGCCCGCTCTTTTTTAATAAAGGCTAATAAAAGGTTTAAGTGGGAATAATTTACAATTCAACATGTAAATTAAGAATTTGAAAGTATAAGAGATAAAGTAAAAACAACTCTAGATTTTAAGGGCCACAAACAAGATTGATCTTTTTTTTTTTTTGGTTATAGGTGTGTTTCTTCCAAAATTGTGTGAAGCGCAAGCCGGAAATGTTCGCCGACAAATGGCGGAGCTCCGAAGCTCCGGTTTTGTTGTTGCACCGGGACCACTTCAGCCTGCTAAGCTGGGAGTTGCACCAATTACTAGCCCAGCTCAGCCACCGTACTGATTATCTTTTTTTAATTGAATGATATACTATGATAAGGAGTTAGTAACATATATACATATATGTATATATGTATATATATATATATATATGGATGTTGAAATTGCACCAAGAGTTTAGTGATCACTAGGGTTTAGCAGCCGGACTTAGTGTACACCATCTTTTTTGGATGTTGTAATATTCAAGCCATGTGCTGCGTGATGAGTGGTTATTGAGATGAATTTGGTGCAACTTTGAAACTAGTTTGTTGATTTAATTACATGTGAGGTGTGTTTATGTAATAGGATGCTTTCTAAAATTATGTTGTCATGGTCTTGTATTCTTAAATATATATTCTGAAGTGCAATATTTCAAGAATCGAATAAAAGAAACAAGGTTTTTATTAATATTCCATGCTTTTACAATTATTTTGTCCGCTTCTTCATTTACTTTTTCCCCCTTATTTATGGGATTTAGACTTCCGCGTTGTCGTGGTGTTCACTGGACAAAGCAAACGAAGAGCTGACTTGAAACCTATTCATTTGGAGAAAATTGACTGAAATATGCCAAATTTATCTAGATTAACGAACTTGATGGACTTATTTGGCACGCTCATGCCGTGATTTTGCAGCTAGACCTTCCTGAACATTATGACTATTCATTTCGTTACACACATTCCTCTGCTCTAGTCAATTGGTCTTGATAAAACTCTTATTTGGGGGAAGGTTTTCTTTTTTGTTTTTTTGAAGGATAATTGTATTCCAAATCAAATAAATACACACATTAATACCGATAAGAATGACTAAATTATATAAGGAATACTTAACCTTAATCTCAAACTGGTTCTATCAATAAATTCGAATGAAACGTATAAAGGGACACAATATGTACCAAACTCTCACAAAAGAAGCATAAAAAATATGCCTACAATAGAACCGATATGGCTTGTTCAACAATTCTGTTATAATTGATGGAAAAATCTGATCAATCAAGACAAAAGGACCTATATCACAACTGATATCCACAACACTATAAACAACCAACTCTAGTGGACTAAACTCATAGCAAAAATTAAAAAGTGAAGAAACCGTCTCTGTTATTAGAGTCATAAAGTAAAAACACGAAAGAAACAAACAACTAGAAGGTGAAAAAACCTTTTATTTTGCCATCACTAAACAGAAACAAAGCACCAATACAAAAGAAGCTACCGAAATCAATCCAACCACCACAAGGAGAGAGATCAAAAAGCGCAGCAACAAGCAGAGACAAAAAACTCAAAGATGGAGCAACCCGTAGCCATGGGAGAGTTAGGTCCAACAAATTCAAACTTTTTGTAACAGTGTTTTTCTTTACAAAACTTTGAATTTTTGTTCAAATCTATAAACGAAATGGACGTTTACTTTTCTTTTGGCCTAAAAGAGTAATTAATTAATATAAGGTGTTGAATTTCTCTAAGCGTATAGAAGAGGGCAAAAAGTGGAGGCGAAAGTTTGGAGGCCGTCGCAATATTTATAACTTTTCCGTAGCCATGGGAAAGTTAGTTCCAACAAATTCAAACTTTTTGTAATAGTGTTTTTCTTTACAAAATTTTGAATTCTTGTTCAAATTTATAAACCAAACGGTCGTTTACTCTTTTTTTTTTTTTTTTGGGCTGATAGGGTAATTAATTAATATAAGGTGTTGAATTTCTCTGAGGGTATAGAACAGGGCCAAAAAGTAGAGGCGAAAGCTTGGAGGCCGTTGTAATATTTACAACTCCATTATGGAATTTGGAGAGAGAAGCTAATAGTTTAAGTCAACATTGGAGAAAAAGCCATATTGTTAAAGAACGAAGTAATTATTGATACGTAGAATTAATGGCAACCGTACGTAATGGTGCCAACCAAAAGATTCAATATTTCAAACTTGTTTGCAGATGCCTAAACTTCATAAATATTAGAATTAAATTCTTGAAAGGTTCATATAAACTCTTTTCTCTTTTTAAAATTAGTCAATATACTCAAAAATGTTTTAACTTAATCTTTAAACTTTTTCTTTATCTTAAATTTAGTCCCTCAATAATATTTTGTTAAATTTTAGATGAAAAAAGTTAATATTATCTTCATGAAGCCCCACGACCTATACACCATATTTCACTTTGTCCTTGATTTTTTAAAATTGCCGAAAACACCCTCTCAATTATAAAAAAAGGTCACTCTGCCATGTCTGTCTAATTCCATCTATATCAATAATGGAATTGATGATGTGAAATGTAATTAAAACATTAAAAAAATATATTGAAATCATGATTCTATATATAAAAATAATTATTTTATTATAATTATAATTATAATTATAATTTTTTCCTAATTTTTCCCCATCCTCTTCCTCCTGATGATCTCTCTCCTTATTCTCTTTCATCTTCTTTCTCTATCTCTGTTCTCTCTCTCTCAATATAGCTAGCAACAGGGTGGCGTAGTGCAACCGTGTAGGTTGGGGGAAGCGAAGGGGTTGGGGCGGCTATAGTGGGCTAATGGGGGGCAAACTGTGGTGGGCGACGAAAGGTGGGTTGCTGACAGTGCGGTGGGAGTGATAATGGTATGCTAGTGGGTGAACATGGGTTTCAATTTATTATTTGAGTTCTATTCTGCTTTGTTAATTAATCATAGAAGTGGTTTTTATTTTATGCGAATTTGTGTTTCCGGTTTGTTGGTTTGAGTTATATATGATTCCTATTGTCTATGATCTGTTGATGAAAAACAGTTGCTACGTTTCCTAAATTGTTCCATTTTGAAGTTAAATAGCATTAATATTTTGGTTTAAAAATGGGCTTGCTATCATTGTTGAAAAGACTATCAAGTGACTTAAATTCTTTAGTGAAGAACATGAAATGTGTATTCTATAGAGAGAGAGAGTAAGAGAAAAAGTGAGAGATGAGAAAGGGAAAGGGTAAAAAATTAGGAAAAGAATTAAAATAATTTTTTTGTATTTAATTATTTTTGTATATATTTAATTATAATTCTAATATAATTTTTTAAACTTTCAAAAAATATATAATTTTTTAATATTTAATTAATATGGATGGAATTGAAAAAAGGGGTAACGTGACTAGTTTTTTATAATTCAGATTTGTTTTAGACAGTTTTAAAAGATCAAAGGACAAAGTGAAATATGTTATATAGGTTAGGAGGATTTATGCAAATAATCCTAACTTTTCTACCCAAAATTTAATTGATGGACTAAATTTGAGACAAAAAAAAAGTTTAAAGGTTAAGTTAAAACACTTTTGAGTACAAAGACATTTAGAAAGAGAAGAAAGTTCAAGGGCTTTTTGATAAAGTTAACTCTAAATATTAACAAGGACTAAAACAGTATGAAGCCCTGGCCGTTGAGCGCATATCATTATTGTTAAAATTGAAAGGAAAAAGGAAAGGGAGAAAAACTTGTAGACATGAGAGGGAATTTAAGGAAGAAAACAGAATTGTCAGCGTAGAGAAAATTAGGAAGTAAGATGTTAAAATCTATGAGGTCCGGTTTTTTTGATCCCTTCCAAATTTGAAGAGAGATGCGCAAACATGCATACAAGACTTAACAAATTAATCATATAATCCTCATGATATGACGAGTTCTTGTTTTGAACATTAATCTTCTGCTCATCGACTTCGTTGATGCTCATCTTTCATGCCGCAGAACATGGCTGAAACAGTCAAATATCGCCAGTGTCGAAGATCAGCGATGCACATCTTGTTCTCGGCATGCCAGATTTGTTTAGCGGTCTCTGAACAGCTAAGGCGTGGTGGTGCTGGGATACGCAAGATTTAAGTGGAGCAAACCCAACCTGATGCGTACAAAGTCCCTCTTTGTAGGAAGGCATGAAGGCTTGCTCTCCATTTTTTCTTTGCTGACAGATGTGGGCAACCTTAGAACTTGTTTGGTGATTGGAATAACTATTATAAAATTTCTCGTGTTCATAGGCATTTCAATTTAAAAAAATAGAAAACGCAGCAGCAAAGCAAGAAATATGAGAATGAGTGGAAACTGTTGGTCAGCTAAGTAAAAACTGCGAAGAATGGAGTGGAAGCATTCCTAGATCGGCTTTCAGTATTCTAATGAGTAATTGGTTATTACCGAAATTATATATCAAGTTGAGGCTATAATTCTGGCCTCTAAACCAATAATGTTTTTGCAAAAAGTATTTTGCAGTATACAGTCACTTGCAAAGGACAAGTTGTCTGTTTATCTTTCAGATATTAGCATAGCAAGAGATGAGATTGGACTCTATAGAACCCAAGTTGATCATTGACGGGGAAAATTTACACGCGATAACTACTCGACTGTCTTTCGTTCTACACAAGACTTTGAAATTCGAATTAATGAATTTAAAACTGCCTTTTTTCCTTTAATAAAAACAATTTATAATCACCTACAAATTTCGATTGCAAAAAAGTTCTTCAAGCATAGAAGCAGAATCTGCAAATCAGTCATTAGAAGAATTACGAAAAAGTTTTTCAAGCATAAAAGAAGAATCATGATCATGATAGGAAGTGATAATCATTCATCAGGAGACCATAAAACATGGAAGTTCAGAATTACGTATTTGGATTTCTGACCTCGTAAACAAAAGGCTTTATCGATAACAAACACTAAACAAGTACTCAGTCCAAGTTGGAGCAGTTCCATTTCATATTATCCAATATAATCCAAATGCAAGATGGCAGATGATCGCCATGGTTTGATAACATTGCACTACTACGCCCCATCTGCTAATGTCCTCTTTGATGTACTTATGTAAAGAACTGCACCAAAGAAAGAATAAAAATCCCAATCATTTCCTTCCAGAATTTTTACAGTGAAAATCAAGTAAGAACTGCAACATTATGTTTTAACCATTACCGTTGTTTCCACGAATAAAAGCATCACCATATTTGTTTTTCAACTGCCCGTTGACATACTCCTCCGTTTGTTCCATCGCAATATTCATATAACCATCCAGACAAGCTAGAATACCTGCAAAAGAAAAAATAAATAAATAATAATAATAATAATAATAATAAAATAAAGAAACGCTTCAGAAAAGCTAATTTGTATACTTTTAATAATAACAAAGCCTTAAGTAGGAGACATATTAGTAGATGCCCCCACACAATAATTATAATCAACTCGATGGAATTGTTTGATATCAAAGCGGATCTTCTGTAATTTTGCACAAGGGCTCTGTCATAAATAACTTGTATTATTTTTAGTTAATACCAAAGCTCCATCAATAAATCGGGTCTACAAAATGTTACTGTACATAATTTATGACTGACCTAATTTTTCATTCAACTACCCCCCTAAGTGAGAAACTTAAATGAAAGTAAAGGCCACCAGAATCCACATGTGATCGCCTGATATCCATGGAATATCATGCAAACATATTGAACTCACCTCAATCCTCCCACATAGAAATGGACGTTCTTATAGTCTTACAGAGAGCATTATAGTGTAAAAGAAGACAATTTCTATAATCCTTGTAACCGTAAAAGAGAAAACTCCACACATATAGCTCTATTTTCACTAGAGAAATGGTGAATAAACTGTCCATATATGTGTAAGGACACAAACTATGTTCTTCAAAAAATTGTTGGATAACTTGAGCTTCAAGGAAGATTAGCCCGCTTCCCAACTAAGTTGGAACCAACTTAGAAACTCATCATGAGGTTGTGCTATCAAATTATTGACATTAAAAGGAAAAATACATTGGCATGATCAATTTCGTTTCTGAATTTATACCCAACAAAATAGATAAACAATTAACGTATAAGAGTGAATATATCTGCAGATCAATAACAGGTCAATGATAGGACATTGCTTCTCAAATCTTTTTTTCTATAATGAAATTACGAGGAAGCGAAAGAAAATGGATAATGTGAGCAAAACAAGTGAGTCAAAACCAACCTCTATAGTCAACTCCAGAATTTAGTTTAACGACAACTGGTCGTCCACGAATAGATTTCAGGAAATCAGCTGGGGTTTTTGTGGTTGCTGACCCTTTCTCTCCTGCTCCGCTCATTTTCCTTTTACCTTAAATCCAAGTTTTCTCTACCTGATGCAAGTAAAATAAAAATTAAAATAAAGAAAGGATAAAGAACTTCACTCACAATATCACTAGATACAGTAGAACCATTATACATTCATAACTAATT
>CAMOHE010039543.1:0-13194 GCA_946598075.1 Artocarpus hirsutus
AAGACAGAACTTGTCCTTAAGCCAATTATGGATAATCCTATGGGGATATGATACATTATGAAATGTCATGGAAACTTAACTATACGGGCTTCATAATTCTATATAGTTCGAGAGTGCAGCTCTAAGCTTTTAGTGGAGCAGCATTGGAGTTTATAATTATGAAATGTATATCTGAGATATTGGGTTTCATAATTATCGGGAGCTTGAACTATATAGGTCCATCAGGTCCCCTTTGCTAGCTCACAAAATCTTGTAACAATATGGCGTGTTTTTCTAATAATTGGTGACTTATGTTAGATTTATTAGATTGGTTGAAATTTGGAAGAATCAAATAATTCATGTCTATTTATCAGTTGAATTAATTTTGTGACAAAATTAATTCAAGATAAACTTGTTGAATTATTGGGATCAGATAATTCTTGTCAGTTTATCTGTTGATTTAATTTTGAATATATTAAATCAAGATAAACTTGTAGAATTATTAGGAATTCATTTATTTTCCAAGAGATTATTTAGATAAAGTTGTTTTAATTAGATAACTTTTCTATTAGGTTATTTGAATTAAAATTGAGACTTTATCCTATAGAATCTCAGATGGAAAATAAAAAATTCGCTGAGATTTTTTTTCGGTAGTTCGGCATGCCAATCCTCAAGTTTGGCCTGCTAATGGGGCAAGTTCGGCCTACCGAATAGGCAGATCGGCCTGCCTATACACAAAAAAAATATCACACGTTTTTATGCAAATTTCATCAGATATTGATCTGAATTTGATTCTGATTCAAATTTTTGAGACCTTATCTGATAAGGATTGACTTTAGACCCAACCTCTATAAATAGGGAGTGAGTCTCATAAATTATTTAGATCAATTGAGAGATTAAGAGTGAAACTCTACTGGTAAGATTCTGAAACTCCCTGAGAACTCTTGTTCACAAATCATGAACACTAGGCTTTGGTTCTCTCAATTGGTTGGAAGGAGAGTCACCTGGTGGAAGAGCTGTATGTGTGAGCCTACACTCACTCTGATCGTGGATAAAGAATAGCAAAGAAGACCAGTTGGTTAAGGCTCTTCTAGAACGTTACTTCTCTTCATGGATTACGGGAGTTCTTCGACACTCAAAAGTTAGTAAGATCCGGTTAATTTATTCACATAGCATATCAAACTTGTGTTTTTGAAAATTACTCTGATATAAAATTTTTAAAATTCCGCTGCGTACTACTTTTCTAACAATGCATTCAACAGAAATGAACATAAATGGGACAAAATTTGGTATATGACTAATAAATAAAATCTTTATTGATAAAATGTCACCAAAAACTTATTACAACATTTAGTCCTTAGGGCACTATGTCTAACAATCTCCCACTTGCCTTAAGTGAGCAAGTATAGCATGTCTTGTATCCCAATAGCCTCTACATTTTTCTCAAAAACTCTCATGGTTAATGTCTTCATGAAAGGATCAGCTATATTATCCTCAAATGCGATCTTGCATATTGCAATATGTCTGCCCTTAAAGAAGTCCTTATCACATGATACTTCCGATGAATATGCTTACTTTTCTTGTGAAATCTTGGTTCCTTAGTATTAGCTATCACCATAGTGTTATTACAATACAACGATATCACCTTATCCATACTAGGAACTACCTCAAGATCCCTAGGGAACTTACAGAGCTACACAGTTTCTTTCAAGGCTACACTAGCTGCCACATACTTAGCCTCCATGTTGAATCCAAAGTACAATCTTGCTTGACACTTCTCCAAACAATGGCTCCTCCACCTAGAGTAAATACTAAACTTGAAGTCGATCTTTTTGAATCCAAATAAGATTAGAAATTTGAATCAATGTATCCAATAGATATTAGATTCTCACTAGATTACACTAGCATATAACCTACAGTCCTTTTCAGGTACTGGAAAATATGCTTGCCCATAACCCAAGGGTTTGGTCCTAGATCCGACTGAAATCGACTTGCTATCTCCACCGCATAACAAATGTCCGGTCATATGTAAAGCATCGCATACATGAAACTATTCACTATCGAAGCATAAGACACCTTCTTCATGTATTCTCTTTCTTCATTAGATTTTGGAGAGTTTTTCCTATAAAAAGTAATTCTAGACCTAGCTAGCTGCCTACCTTTCTTGGAATTCTGCATTACATATTTCTCGGGAACTTTATCTTTGTATACAGCTTGGGATAAATCTATCATTTTGTTCTTCCTCTCTCGAAAGATTTAAATACCCAAAACATAATTAGCTTCACTTAAGTCCTTCATCTCAAACTGATTGGTCAACTATAATTTGATCGATGATAATGCCCTAACATCATTGCTAATAAGTAGAATGTCATCTGCACAAAGCAGTAGAATAACCACCTTCCTATATTTAATGTGTTTGTAAACATATGGTTCGTCCACATTTTGTTCAGACTTATAGGTCTTGATCACTTGATTAAATCTTATGTTCCAACAATGGAAAGCTTGCTTAAGTCCATAAATTGACTTTAGTAGCTTATAGACCTTGCTTTCTTGACCCTTAGCCTTGAACCTATTTAGCTATACCATATATATGGACTCATTAAGATAGCCATTCAAAAAAGTCATCTTATCATCCATTTGTCAAATCTCGTAGTCGAGAGCGGTAATTAATATAGATGGACTTAACCATGGCTATAGGTGAACAGGCTTTCTCGTAATCGATTCCTTCTTTTTGCATGTATCCCTTTACTACCAATCTAGCCTTATAGGTTTCGAGTTTATCATCTACTATTCTCTTTCGCTTGTAGATCTACTTATATGGGTTCTACCCATTCGAGAAGATCCACAAGTTTCCAGACTTGATTAGTCTCCAAGACTTTATCTCAATGTTTATGGCTTCTGTCCAGAGCTTTGAATCAACACCCTCCATCGCCTCTGTGTAAGTGTAAAGATCCCTATCATGTTCAACTGCTTCAGCGAAGCAAGCTTTACTATTGAACATATACCTCTCGGGTTGACACTCAATCCTTCCACTACATCGAAGCTCCTTAGGTTATTGTTCCATTGGTTTTTTTACATTGATTGGATTAGTTTCAACCAAAACCCCTGGTGTGATTGAATCACTCACCAACTCCTCGAGTACCACTTTACTACGAGGCTCACAATCGTTCATGTAACTTTCCTAAAGGAATGTTGCATTCGTTGAAACCATGACTTTATTTTCTTTCGGGTTATAGAAATAACCCCCTTTAGTCCCTTTTGGGATCCTGCAAACACTCAAACTTCTAAACGTCCTTCCAACTTGTTCGCTTCCTTGTATAGGACATGAACCAGATATCCTCATATGTGAATATGGTTTAACAATGTCTTCCTTACCCATCCACAAGTTATAAGAAGTTTTAGACACTAATTTCAGAGGCACATTGTTCAAAATATAACATGCAGTTTGTAGTGCATATCCCCAAAAAAATTAAGGTAATGTCGAATAACTCATCATGGACCTATCCATGTCCAACAAAGTCCTATTTCTTCTCTTGGCTATGCCATTCTACTACGGAGTGCTTGGCCAGTCAATGAGATAAGATCCCATTCTTTAATAAGTGTCCCAAGAACTCATCGGAGAGGTATTCTCCACCTTGATCGGATTAAATGTCTTTATCGATTTACCTAATTGTTTCTCTACTTTAGCCCGAAACTCTTTGAACTTATCAAAAGTTTTGCTCTTATGATGCATTGGGCAAATATACCTATATCTTGAGTAATCATCAATAAAAGTGTACTCATCCTTGCCATGTGTCCTAATGTTCATGAGACCACAAACATCATTATGTACAAGTTCTAGAACCCCTTTGGCTCGATTGCCCTTAAACTCGAATGTCATTTTGGTCATTTTGCCCTCCAAACAAGATTCACATTGTGCAAATGCCAAAGATAAGTCTTATTAGAGTAAGAAGTCTTAAGTCTTTTAGAGTTATCTTTAAGCTTAGTATTAAGCAATGCGTCTATCTTAGGTTTGATAAAATATAGGTTGTCTTGCATCCATCCATCACAGATAAAAGATTTACTTTTACAAATTACAACTTTATTATTAAAAGAAACTAAATAAGAGTCTTTCAATAAACAAGCGACAGATATTAAATTCTTTTTAAGTTTAGGAACATAAAGACAATCTCTCAAAGCTAAAATCTTACAACTATCAAAATAAAGATGGACGTCTTCCACTGCTTCAGCCAACACTAAGGATCCATTGCCTATTCGTAACTTGAAGTATTCATGTAACAGACTTCTTGTTTATTGAACCCCGGTAGAGAAACACAAACATGATTAGTCATTTAGAATTTTTGACCCAAGTGTTATTTGATTCTTCAACTAAACAAGTTTCAATAACCAGAAATTCACACTTACCTCCTCGAGAAAGGAAGTCCTTGTAATTCTTTTATATGTGCCCAACCCTCTTGTAGAAAAAGCACTTGAGCTTCTTCGGGTTCTTCTTTTTTTTTATCCTTGTCCTTGCCTTTTGCCAAGACAGAAGGTTTTCTGGTCTTGGCCCTCTACTGCTTTCTATTCCTTAGGTTAGCATTAGAACCAGATGCAGCCGCCAGCCAGAGTTTTCCTGATTAGATTTTCAAACTCTTGTAACTATTTTATTAACTCAATCAATGTCACATCTTGTCTATTGCTCAAATTATGTGAAGCTCTAAACGAGATGAATTCTCTAGATAGAGTCTCAAAGACCTTAGTCATATAACACCCAAGACCTCTCTTGCTAACCGATGTGGGACACATCATCATCTCCATGGGTTTGAGCCTCAACAAGGTGACCTATGATCAAGATCATGTGATAACCCACCTTTTTGGGTAGCTACTAAACTTTCTTAAACATCATTTCTTAAACATTAATCTTACTTACTTGATAAGAAAAATACTGAAACAATTTTTTTTACATTAATTAAAACATTCTTAAAAGCTGTTGTGACTTCTGTCGCATTTCAAGTTGAGACCTCACTCAACACTTGACTTTAAAACCATTTCAAATCATTTCTTAAAAGTTAATAAGAAACATTAACTTTATATTTGTATAAAACATTTTGTAAAATATACCATAAAACTTTGAGAACAATTCTCAAAACTTTGACTATCTTAAAACTTTGAAAACATTATATCATATAGTGAGAAAACATTTTCTTAAACTAGTGGAAGTATACTGTAGTGGTATCCATACCTAAATCTTTGCATTTGTCCTCCATAGCATCGAGCTTTTTAAACAAGTCCTACTAGTCACCCATAGGATTACCTACAGCATGAAGAACTTTTAATGAGCTTTTGCTCAGTAAGTTCAAACATAAAACTCACAAATCATTTTAACATGTTTTATAAACTTTTCTTATAAAAACCTTTTTCTTAAAATGTTTTTCATAAACATTTTTCATAAACATTTCTTAAACGTTTTTCATAAACCTTTTCTTATAAACATAAAAATGTTTTTCACAAAAATTTAAGGTAAAACATTTCTCAGAACATTTTTCATAACCTAACACATAACATTTCATAATAAGGAATACAAGCAAAATGAAAATGCATGATTCTACTTATGCTCAATTATGAACTTTCAATTATGAGCATTTTAAGAACATTTATTTCTTACTTTAACTTTTTATCTTTGTTCCTTAACTTTCCCTTTCCTTATAAACTTTAGTGGTCGTACCAGCATCATTAATCATGAAATCATAAAGATGATGCTTCCCTTGTGGAAGACTTGAGACCATCAAACATCGAGGTCATAACTTTGACTTTACTTATGTACCTCACATTAAGAAGGACACAACTTTAACTTTACTTTTCGTACCTCACAACAAATAAGCTAGTACGATACTGCCTTTTTATCTTTATTTTACCTTCTTTTAACTTTAGTGAGCATATCACATGCTAATACATTATATGCAAACACATTTACAAATCATAACTTGTACTATAAAACATATTGCATAATAAATGCAACATAAAACTTGTTATTTTAATTGTATAACATTATGTATCAACAAAATGCAAAATATACTTTAAATATAATTTTTGCAAATACATTGCAAACTTTTACTTGATCTTTTAAAAACTTTATGCATATTAAATGCAATCATGCTTTAAACATAATAATTGCAAATACATTGCAAATCTTAATTTAAATTGTAAAACTTTTTACATAGCAAATGCAAAGATACTTTTAAAAACAAATTGTATGACAATTGCAAACACATTTGTAGTCACACACACAAACACACACACACACACATATATATATATATAAACATTTGAAAATTATTTATTTCATGCTATAGGTAAGGTTTGAACTTACATGGACTTAGCTCTAACGTTCCCGTTTCCTTCCCTTTTCCTTTCATTAGTCGGCCTCTATGTTTTGATCATACAATACTCGACTAATTAGTTAACTTTTCTTATTATCAATCTACTCGATTAATAACATAACTTAAACATTAAACATTCATTCCTTTTTTCATAACTTGGTATACTATTGGTTTACCCTTCTCTTTACTTTGTTCCCCTGTGCTTTTAACTTTGTAACCCACCAAGTTATTGTACCTTTTACTTAACCCCGTAACCCATTGGGTTATCACTCTTTATACTTAGCTCTGTAACCCATCGAGTTACCTTTTTCTTTACTTAACTTTTGTAACCCACCGGGTTACCTTTCTTTTACTTGAACATTTATTAGTTAAATTTCCCGTCTCATGTAACGGCTTCATTACTTAACGTATTATGGAATATTTTCTGTCTAAGAGTGTTTTACTAATTTGGAGTGTTCGACTCCGATTTAACCATTTTCTAAAAAATGACATTTTTACCCTTAACAGGTTTTTCGTTCATTTCGTAATTTTATAAAATTCATTACTTAGCTTTTCCTCTCATTTCTTACATATCAAGGAAAAATTCCCGCTAACGGGCTATAGGGCGTTTCGGATCCGTTTTGGTCATTTTTCATAAATGACCATTTTGCCCTTAATGTTTTTCTTTCATTCCTTCTTTGACTAAACTTTGAATCCTTTAAAAACATAATCCATATGCTTACGTACTGCCCACAGAAATGCAGGAACCTAATGTTCTTTGGTGAAAACCCAGTTTTGAACAATTTTACGGGTTTGGCCCGAAACACAAAAATATTTATATTTTTGCCCTCGGTACAAAAAACGAGCACTTTATACCAAAACGTTCAGTTTTTTGCAAACAATAAAACTTATAAAAGCTCCTAGGTCAAATTTTAAATATTTCATAACATTTTCTTTTTTTGAAATTTTGTATTCAAAATTTTGTAAAATTCATAGCTCCTAAACCGAGTAGAATTTTGAAAAACTATCCATGTTTCTTAATAGCTTTGATGTATTCTATAACTTTTATGTTTTAAATTTCCTCAAATTCTAACTTTTAGGTGGACTTTTTGTTTAATTTTCAAATATGCCAAGGATCTGTAAAACTTTACAGTTTAGTCCTTTTGAAATTTTATAAAACTTTGTTCACAAAAGTTGTTTTCCTCACTGTTTTGACAATTTTTGTACCATGTTTAGGACATAAATGGGCCTCTAAGGCCCTCAAAATCGTATTCCTTTGAAATTAGTTAAACTTTTCAAAATTTAACAATTTTTTATTTTTAACCTCAAAACCCTTATTTTCTTTCTTTCTATCCTTACCATCATCAATATAAAACATAAAACAATCATGCCATAATATCCATCTTACATGCCATAGCCAATAACTTACATGAAACACTTGGTATGCATAAGATAATACAAACTTTAACATAACTTGTAAGGCTAGGATATTACCTAATCGTTCCCAAGTGCTTATCCCAACCTTTTAGCACTTGAGAGCTTCCAAATTCTCTTGATTAGAATCCACATCATAGCATAAAAGTTTCATCAAGAACTTGAACAAAACCCCTAGAAAAACTTAAGAAAGTTTGGATTTTACCTTAAAAGTTTATGAAATCACTTGAACTTTGACCCTTGAAGCTTGGTTGGGGCAATTTTGCAATTGAAAAATTTGAAGAAAAGGGGCTATGGCAGCCGTGCGAGATGGAGGAGAGCATGGAAAAAATTTTGATATTTAAGTCTTAATGTAAGACTTATCTCTTGCCCTGCTTTTTTTATAAGTGGTGAATCACCTCTTTGATCATTATGTAGGTGTTGGGTGGCCTAATATGATTGTGTCACATTAATAAATGTGCTGGCCCAATCAAAACTTTCCAGGTGTCCCTTTGGTGGGACCCGTCAAACTTTATGCAGTCTAAATTTATATTGATAGTATTTTTTATACTGTCAGTATTCCTTTCCATACAATTCATAAAGCTCAACAACCTCCTATACTTATTTTTATTCATTACATAATGCAATTCCAACATCACCTAAATTTATACAGTCTAAATTTATACTAACAGTATTTTTCTTATACTACTAGTATGTTCTCCATACCGTTACAACATTCCTTATTCATCCATATTCTCTATATAGTATTATTCCTGTATTGTTTTAAACAGTCTAATTTCTATACTGCTTAATCTTAAACTGTCTAATTTCTACACTGTATTACTTTTACGGTGTAATTTTCATACTACATAGCTTTATCAGTATACTTTCTTACACTACAGTATTCTAATACTATATAATTCTTATTATTATACAGTATGTTTTTTAAATTGTATTTTTGTTTTAACATTTGTTGCAACACAATTTACAACAATTAAGCTTTTTAACTTATTTTCATATAATTCCTTTTTTATTTAAGGCTATGGCATGATTCTTTCCTTTAAAAATCCTGTTTTTTGCTTTTATGGATTTTATCATATAAATTGATTGAACAATAATCTTTAAATTATTACATTTTTATTGTACTTAAAATGCTCGGGTGTCACACATCATATGCTCCTTCATAGGAGTCCTTGGACTTTATTTGCATTTTAAGAGCTTCCGAAGAGCCCCTTGTTGTTTTGTTAAAGCTTGGCTTTCAAACATGTCTTCTAGATTATCTAAAATCTACCAAGCAGTCTCATAATCTTCATGTTAAGCCTGTTGCACATTATTCATGCTAGCTATAATGTAACGGTGAGCTTGATCTTTAGCATCCTTCTAGTAATCATACGCTTGGATTTGCTCATTAATGGATTTATCGATAGGTTCGGGATGACACGGTGTTATCAACACAAATTTTAGTTTATCAAAGGAAATGACGATATTCAGGTTCCTTTTTCAAGCATTGTAATTCTTGCCTGTTTGCATATTTTTATTGAGTATTAATAATAAAGCATTTTTAGATATTTTAATCTATAATAAAGATTCATATATCAAATATAAGCAAACATTCACAACAGTTTAGTAAGATAATACAAACAAGTAAACATATAATTGTATTTATGTGCCAGAACCTTGAAAATTTCACCTTACAATGATAATTCACAACTCAAAATTCAACAAGCTACCTAAGGAAGACATGCTACATTCGATTAGGAACACAAATCCCTTTCAATTAGTATATACTATCCAAGACTCGTATGATTTAGCATATACAAATAATCGTTTTCTTTGGCCATTAATTTCATTAACAGAGCTCCTAGGGGAAGTTAATAACAAAATTAATCTTGAGTGTATAATCATTATTTCAACTATTATATCCATGATTTATAATCACTACCTTGGGGTGTACAACGATAAATCATGCTAAAATAAATTATGCCTCTGGAGATCTAACCTGGTATATGATGAAACCCCAACTTAGAGGTCGAAACTACCATGTGCTACCCATGGACCAATGATAGAGGCTTTAGGTCCTCTCTTCGAAAACCTTCTCCCATTTAGTATTTTATCAAAGGTTTATGTTAACATGCATGAACAATTTTTATGAGCAGCACTCCCTATTTTACATGGCATGTTATCAACATATATAGTAAATCATATTATCATGCAAACAAGCAAAGCAAAATGCAAAGCTACAAGCAAAATAATAAATAGTTGTAATATCATGGTTGCATCCTTGAGAAAAGAAAATAAAGATTACAAAAGATCAATCGAAACATATATTTGATTTTTCATCTTGCATCTCTTTGTTGTATCCTTCATCATACAGCATCCATTTTCTATTCTTCAATCTTTCATAGATCAAAAGGGTTTATTTTTTGGTCATCATAAAATTTCATGTTTCTTAAATTGTCTCAAAAAAATAAAAAACTACAGTGAAAAATGGACCTTTTTTGAAAATTGTTTTGCCTTGTTGTTGGCCTGTCGATCTGTGACCATCAACATACCGATCCAGGAAGTTTGGCCTATCGATCAGTACTAAATTAGTGTTTTGCCAGACATATAAAAAATTATTTTTAAACAGTTTTTAATTTTATTTTCAACAATTCAAAAACATAAAACTTATAAACATAGAAAAAAAACATAAAAACTCCAATTATCTCTATCATTTAGATCCGTCTTTACTTCAAATAATTATTTTAATACAAGTTTTACAAATCAAATTAAAATAATAAATTCTAGACGGTGATGGTAGACCACTATCTAATTACCTAAAAATCTTATAAACACATTCTAACCTCTAAAGAACCATAACCGGCAAAAAAATAATTAATTAATAAAATAATTAAAATAAAAATTTAATTAACCATAATTAATTAATAAACATTCACCACATAATCTCATGGCAACATTTAATTATATAGAAATCTTAGAATGCCAACTTTCTAAAAAATTAAATTCAAAAAGAGGAGAGAATAAGATCAAATAATTCATGTATAAAGCATGATCACAAACACGTAAAGTCAATGTAAATTTAGGCTTTGATACCCACTGTTGGAAAATAGTACACAGCAGAATTTTAAAAAATTCAAATCAAAGTATTTTCCAAAACACAAGTTTGACATGCTAATATATAAATTATTGACAGATCTTACATTCCTTTTTTGTATACTGAAAACAATAAGAATCTGTGAAGAAAAGAACGTTCTAGAAGAGCCTCATCCAACTGGTATTCTTTGCTATTCTCTATCCACGATCAGAGTGCAGGTGTGTCATGCCCCGGAGTACGGGAGGTGACGTGGTGGTTTAATTAAGATAATTAAATAAAGACTTAGTTAAAAATTGGGTTTAAGAATTAGATTTATAAATAAAAAAATGAGATAATTTTAAAATCGTTTGATTAGAATAAAATAAATTAAGGAAATAAAATAAACCATCAAAGTAATTAAACAAATAAAGAGAACAATAAAAATCTTTAAATATGGGGTGGAAGAGTATGGGTCCCATTGGCCCACATATTGTGCACACACATGTAGTACTGATAATATTACAATACAACCACAATCCATGAAAAGAAAGGTTAAGAGTCTACATGCCTTACTTGCTACAGTACAACCTACCCAAATCTTCTACTGATTGTAAGTCCGGTCAGCGGACTGTTCTTCGATCCTAAGCTGTTGTCCACCTATGGGTAAGATTTTAAAACAAATAAAAATGTGAGCGAAAGGCTCAGTAGGACTATATTTGGAAAATATTTAACTTTAAAAGAGATTTCGTAAAATCAGATGAATATATAGAAAACGAGCTAGAACAAATAAATGAATAAATAATTAAATGAGAATTTAATAAAAATATCATCTTACCAAAACAATTTAAATAGGTCACCCAGAAAGAATACCATTTTCTTTTCCTGGGCAAACCATATGTAATTCACCACCGTAGTGGCCCAGCTGGGTTTCGGGACCTACCCCCAAGGTCGTTCACTATACGACCCAATCTCTGATATGGCATCATGCTCTCAAATATATATACATATATATCTCTTTGATTATTAAAACCTCTTCTTTACTAGATATAATCATTTACATTCATTATGAGGTTCATTATGAACATTTCTCAAGCAACCGCTTGTAAAGATATTTAAACAAAATCATTTCCCAATCAGTCATCAAAAATATTTGATGAAAATCCATTTTGGCTTAAATCATTTTGAAATAGGGCTACCAAAGAAAAGGGGTAGAAGTCCTACCTCGATTTTTGTGTCGGTGTCCCACACCGTAATCCCGGTCCGCTATACGTTAGTTTCGCGGATCCACGCACAATTCCTAAACGTATAGTAACTTAGTTTATTAGTATCTAACCTGAGATATCCTATGATACTAAATCATCTCATGGTGTCCTAGTGTGCCGTTTAGGTTTATAAAACCATTTTATAAAGTTAAAATTTCAATCAGGGTTCAAAACAGTAAAAACGGGTGAAAAATCACAAAACTGCATCATGCCCGGTCAGCCTAGTTCGGCCGGCCGAACTGCACAGTTCGGCCTACCGGAAGACCAAGTCCGGTCGACTGAACATTCTCAGGTTCGGCCTGCTGATCGGATGAATCCAGCCTACCGATCCTTTGAATTCGGCCTGCCGAAGAACAAGTTCGGCCTGCCGATCGTGGAAATTCTAGAAATTTTCACACACGGGTTCTCGGCCTCCCGAGTCCCAATCTTCAATCCAGCATGTTTTTCTTAGTTCTCAGGCATGGGTAATGATCAAAATTAATAAATAAACATTATTAAACACTTTTCAACTCATTAAAACAAGATTTAAGCATGATTTTTACAAAAATCCAAAAATGGAGAAAATAGAGGAAAAATAAAAAATCTTGATTTCAATCCGTTTTTGGTAAAACAAAGTTTGTATTCTAGTTATTCTAAGTTACTCTAACCTAGATTGAAGCTTTTCTAAGCTCAAAATTGCTCAGATTTCAAAATGCAAGAAAATTTAAAAAATTGAAAAAGTTTAGAGATTTTGAAACTAACCTTGAATCGAAGCTTGAATCGAGTTTGTGGTTGCTCAATCATGTTCCCGAGCCTTCAATCCACAACCTCGAAGCTTGAAATCGAATTTTGAATCAAAATTTTTAGAGAGAGAATGAGAGGAAAAGAGGGAAACCGAGAGAGAGATGGAGAGAGAGAGAGACAAGCGTGAGAGTGAGAGAGAATGAGTGAAAGAGAGTGAAATAAATAGAGAAAGGAGAGACAAAACCGGTGAAGGAAAACCGTGTGTACAGCATGTGGTTTTTCAAAAGGGACGTGTTGGTCATTTGATAAATTGTTTTGTTTTAAAATTTAAAATAACACTTAAGAATAATTAAGAATAATTAAAAATCACTAAAATAATAAAAAATATCATAAATTTAGAAATTTC
>CAMOHE010039544.1:0-15916 GCA_946598075.1 Artocarpus hirsutus
TATTATTCCTCATTGTTTATTTTATTATTTCATTTGTTCAGATAATTATAACTGTTTGCTTAAGTAAATGATTTTAAAATTATTATATTTTTATTAATAAAAATTATTCTAAAACCCTGTTTTTAACTAAATCCTTATTTAATTAACTTAATTAATCCACTACGTCACCTCCTATACCCGGGGTGTGACATAAACATTTAGAGTAAGAAAAGAACTAATGTAGTATATAGCCTATGTAATCCATCCATGAACATCAAGTTTTACAAGATTTGTTAGAAAATATTGATTCATTCAAAGACTTATGAGAGATAATATAGTAGAAAGATTTAAATTGTGTTTCAAACCTATAAACCAAATGGCATACGAAGTTTTTTAAATGATTGGTTTTAGCACTATGATTGAGATGATTTTTTAATATGCATTTGAAGAAGAGAGATAAACACATCCCCACCCATATAGCCCATAAAACTCTCACATGGACATTGACATTTTGTAATATTAGTAAGACAACACTAAAGTGACAATTTGAATTACTTTGATTTAAATTATGAAATCTAAAGTGTATAGTTTAAACTGTAAAACAAACTGGTGTTTAAATATGTAATTAAAAGTTAAAATTTGATAAAGGAATAAATCCAAATTTGTGTTTCGATATATGTTGAAAACATGTTCCTAAAAAGTGAGAAATGCGAATTGAGAGAATAATTTGTATTGTCCAAAATGGTTTGGATTTTATAAAATGGGTTGGTCTATGGTGGCGAGCAGCTATATTCTCTACCTGTAGAGAATGTATTTTGACCATTAGATTGTAATCCAATGGTGAGAAACAAATAAGCTCATAATGAGTTAAATGAACTTACATACATCCAATTTACTGCACATAATATTTATTAAAACTTACTACTTTTTTCCTTAAGAAATCTCAGCCATTAATTTCTTTATCTCTTAATCTTAGCAATTGATTCAAAACCAAACTTAAACCATTACTAAGATCCCCAAATCTAAGCCTTAGGGTTCTAAAGAGACAACTGGTGAAGAAGCTCGGGAGATTCGATCAGGCAATGAAGAAGGCCCACGCTAGTGAAGAAGCTTGGGGAAATTTCAATACAAATGGTACCAGAGAAGGGGAAGGCCAACACTAGTGAAGAAGCTTGAGGACGATTTCGATCGGGCAACACCAAAGAATGAGAAAGTTGATGCTAGTGAAGAAGCACGGGGATGATTTTGATCGGGTGGCTCCATAGAATGAGAAGGTAGACTCCAAGATTGGCAAAGTGCCAGTATATTTTCTAATTTGTGTTGAAATTTGCGTTTGAATAGCTATCTTGTGACATAGAGTTTCTTTTTTAACAAATTCCTAAATCCAAGCTGTTTGTTATTGATTATTGATTATGCAATTAAAGATGAATAATGTTTGATTGTGCAAATCTATGTAACTACAGTAAATGCAAAGTATTTTTGCTATTTTCTTTTCTTTTCATAAAGATTTATATTGTAAAATGATAGCAAATTTGTTTTTAAATTTGAATTGTACATTTCATTTTCATATTTTCAATTCATTTTTATTCTATGAGGTAAAAGTTGTGTGGGAGATTAAGATGGAGGAGATGGAGCTATCAGCAATGACATTGGTAGAGGTAGAGCTTTGACGATGATTATGGAGTGTTTTGCTAGTCTAGCGGCTATAGAGGTTGAAATTTTTTTATCAAATTTATTTGAATGCTTTTTTTTTTTTGGCTAAAGAGGATTCACAAGGAAGCTACTTCAAGAATGATCGGAGCTGGATGGCGCTACCTTGTAAAAGATCTAGTTCATACCCTCATCTAAGGAGCAGTAGAAGGAGTTCTAAAGCAGTACACCCGCGATGTCTGGGAGGAGTGAAATTGCAAAAGGCAGCCATGAAAGCTCCTCAAACTTTCTTAGAGTTAGGGTTTGGTCATACTTAAAATTAAAGGCTAGGATTAAAAGTGGCATTAAATTGATGGTTGAGATTAATTTGGATAAAAATTGATATAAAAGAATGAGTGTGATTAGGCGTGCTTGTTTTTATTTTAAACTCCATACATAGCACAATTTTTAACCATTGATCTCAAATCTAAGGGGTCCAAATTTACTTTACACAAATTCTCCACCGGTGGAGAATTCTGGTGTACTCCACCATAGAATTTCTCTTATAAAATTACTAGAAAGTTGAAATCCAAAGTGAGAATGATCGTTTGATTTGCAAGTCCTAATTCTTGAAATTTGTATAATTTGATTTAAACAAAAAAATTAAGTAGCTTAAATAGATTTGTCATCTGAACCATATTTTCAAAACACATATTAATAATGATTGAAATTATGGTCAAAATATGAATATATGTTTGGTTAGAATATTGACAGCAGTCATTTCAAATATTTTAGTATTTATAAAATACAAAAATTAGATGTTCATAAGAAATTTTCATGAGATATATTGGTGAGGACTTTATCATCTCTATGCTTCAAATACATAGGAAGAATAATCGTCTCAATCAGACTTTAAAAAAAAATTATGACATTTTGAAGCTTGAGCTTCTATAGAAGTAGGATAAAAGTGTTGGATTTGGAAAACATTTGTCACAAAAATATCGATAATGTGGTTATGGTGCAGAGCATTTATAATAAAAATTTTCTCAAAACTTTTATAAAATATGGTATATATAGATCATGTTAATTTTGTGCTTAAATAAATATACGTCACCTTTGCTTACCCAAATAAAGATGAGAGACCACAAATCTTTGAGTGGATAAAGGATGTTCTCTATTTTAAACCATCATCTTCCTCGCATAGTTCTCTATACGAAATGAATGAACGTGTGAATGTTGGAGGAATTAAGGTTTCTAATAATCATTCGACTAACTTCTAGTCACCTGTTAATCCAAACACATGAGGAAAATAGGTCTTGGGATGAAGAACACTTCTTCTTCTCTCTTTCTCTCTCAACACACCTATGTGGGGGTTTTTGGCAAAGTTTTTGTAATCTCTCCAAGACTCTCACTTATTTGTAGAATGAATAAAAAAGGCCTCTATTTATAGAGAATGGGAGACCCATCTAATTCTAAAAGCTTCTTTTATTTTAACTTAAATATCAAACATTTAATTAAAATAAAAAGCACAATTCCCCTTTCCTTATACTATTATTGGCACTACACACATATGTCATATCTATGTATGTGGTGCTAATGAAAGAAGAAAGGAGAAAGAATACCTGCATGCTACCTAATCTCATTTGTTTGCAAATTTAACTTTCCATATTTGAATTAAAACACATTTATCCAAAAAAATGGATATTCTAAATGTGGAAACATTGTAAACAAATTTTGATGTGTACAGAGGACTTTTCTTGTTAATGTATGCACTACACACAGTGGAACCAATCTACTGTGTGTCTTCTAAAATTTATTATTTATTATTAAATAGTCTCATTGTTTAACAATTATAAATTAAATAATAATTAATTTATTTTGAGTGCCCCCAATAAATACATGCCTCCATCTTTGCTTGAGTGCCATTGATTCTCTAATGAATAGTAAATTCATAACTTAATCATGAATTAAGCACTCTTATTATTCAAATCTCAAATCAATACTTAAGAGAATTATTTATATGCTTCTTGTTAGAGAAGGAATGAAGTTCATCTTGTAATATTAACATTCCTAGCTACTTACTTCAATTTACCTTCAAAATACATGGGATATGATTAGATTCTTAAATCCATTTCGAGTAAATCAAAAGACATAAATCTATAAATAAGAATATACTAATAATTCAAGATTAAGGTCATCTTATATATATGACCATCAATCGACGTGATAAGAACTTACTATATTTAACGGATATTATTAGATGTTCATATCACATTATGTCTCGATCCTACATATTGTCATTATATACAATGCACTTTATTTAATGACTCACTATACTAAAAGTTCAAATAAGACCATTCTATTCTCAATGAAAATAACCTAAACTAGTAAGTCTCGATTTAATACTTTAATTGAATAATTAATTATATGTTACTAACTATTTTAATTATCTTCTTTAAATATTATCCTCTTATATATAAAACTAGTATAGACACGTGTGATGTATATATTAAATTGTAATCAAAATTTTTATAACGTAGAATACAAACAACATAAGTAAAAATTACTAATAAATTCAAAAAGAATATAAATAACTTAGGAAAAAGGTTACATCTAATCATAAAAATACATGAAATATTCTAAATTATAAAATAAAAAAATAAAAGAGTTGAAACATAAAAGGGAAAAGAAAAAATAAAGCACCTAAAACTCACGTTTTGGTCTACTAAGACATGAACAACTTCATATGACGAAAAAAAAAAAAGGAATTGAAACTTAAAATGGAGAGGAAAAAATAAAGCACTTAAACTCGCCCTTTTAAACTACTCCATGAATGATAAAGAAGTATCAACTTTTATATATATTAAGGATTGAGGATATATCACACACACACACACGTATAATCACACTGCACATTTATAGTTGAGGTTTGTGCGATGCACTTATTGAGTTTAATTGAAGTCTTTTTGTATTATAGATTGTGAATAAATTGTAAAAAGGAGATATAGATTATGAACAAAAGGAGCAAATGCAAGAAAAAATTAACCTTGAAATTCAAAAGAAAAAGTGTTATTTGCAAAAATAATTTTTAAAGATATGCATTTCTTCTATTTTAGCCTACTAATATTTATTTTTATTTTTGGCTATTTAATTATTATGAAATTTGTGACATATATAGTTTATTAACTTATTTGGCCATGAAAGGAATGGAAAAAAAAAACTTATAATAGAAGTCAGAATTTATCACAAGCAATGAGATTATTCTATGAAAAAGTTGATATTTGAAGTTTGAGAAATCTACAAGAGAGAGAGTGTACGAGTGAGTGAGTGATAAAGTTGAAATAAAGGAAAAATAAAAGAGGAATAAAAAGGTAAAAGGCATAATATTGGTGTAATGAACTACGGTAGATAAATAGGGCAAAAAATTAAAAACAAAAAAAAAGGAAGCAAGAGAAAAGAGTAAAAATGTAAAGCATCAAAAAATAACACAAAGAAAGAAAGATAAAGTATTGTTTCTAAAAGAAAATGTGGACAAATAAAATTTAAAAAAATAAAGGGAAAAAAAAGAAAAAAAGAGAGAGAAGGGGAGGGGGAAGGGGGAAGAAAGATAAAGTATTGTTTCTAAAAGAAAATGTGGACAAATAAAATTTAAAAAAATAAAGGGAAAAAAAGAAAAAAAGAGAGAGAAGGGGGGGGGGAGGGAGGGGGAGGGGGAGGGGGAGGGGTGGTGGTGGGGTTGGGCCATAGTGGAAGACAGAAAGAAAAGGACGAAAAATAAAAAAAAAAAAGAAAGAAATTAAAAAAAAAAAAAGATAATGCACCAAAGTGGTGCGTAAACGATGACGAAGGATGAATACTATACTTTTATCTACTCATTTATATATGTTAGGATTTACATAAAATATTTAAGATTACATAGATAATTATGAAATTTTAATCATATTCATAAAATATTCTTAATACATATATGTAAAATTCACTTCATTTGTTTATAAATATATCATTTATAAAACATCATATTTTTAATGGCATTTATCCTAACAAAAAAAAAAAAAAGCAAATGTTATCTAAACACATGTATGGCATAAATTATAGGCTATGTGGATTAGATTTGTTCCTTTTTTTCTCTGAATTTACAAGACAAAGAATCATCTCAATTGGAGTTACAACAAAGAAGTTGTAGCATTTTGAAGTTTGAGTTTTTATAAAGATATAAGGAAAAAAAAAAAAGCACTCTAATAGGTCTAACTAGGATCTACAAAACCTCAAAAAATAATAAAATTTAATAGGCTAATGGATGGCGATTTGGTCATTTTTTCACATCGAACATATAAAAATAAGAAAAAGAATCATTTCAATCACAATTGAAACGAAAAAGTAATAACATTTTAAAACTTAAATTTTTTAAAATATAAAATTTAGAAAGGGGAAAAAAAGGATAGTTACCTTTTTATACCTTATATTTTAGGTTTATTTAAATATTATACATTTGGTTTTAGATCTTATCGAATTTATACTTTTAGATTAGTTTTAATACACAAATTTATACCTTTTTTCAATCAATATTCAAAATTAATCTAAAAAATTACCAAAAATACCCTCAAATTGAAAAATAAGAGAACTTTCATATTTAAAAAAAACTTTATACTAAGGTTTTCGACTCAAAAAATGTATACATTACCCAAAAAATACGTTTTTTTTTTCTATTTTTACTTTTGTTTTTTATTTTTTAAAAGTTTTATTTTTTTATTTATTTTATTTAAAGATAATTTGGTTATTTTAAAGATCAAAATTAATTATTGACTAAAGTAAGGTATAAATTTATACAAATCTAATATAAAGATATACATTCGATGAAATTAAAAAATTAAATTAAATTACAGAATATAAAAGGGATAAATATCCAAAAAAGAAAAAGCAACCTAATAGATAAATAGCATCTCCATGTAACCTCATTACCTTTTATAATCAAGTTTGACACCTATAATAACTTGTCCTCCCCAACAATGTAATGGACGGAAACCTTCCTCCTTCGTGTGACATTTGGGTGATGTATAAGATTCCTGAAGGCGTGGAAAAAGGACTAAATTATATATATATATATATATATTGTAGATTTCAACTTGAAAAATATATATATATTTTTCAACTTGAAAAATAATGTCATTACCTTTTATATTCAAGTTTGACACCTATAATAACTTGTCCTCCCAAATAATGTAATGGACAGAAACCTTCCTCCTCCGTGTGACATGTACGTGATGTGTAAGACTCCCAAAGGCGTGGAAAAAGGACTAAATTTTATATATATATATATATATATATATATTGTAGATTTCAACTTGAAAAATAAGTGCGAATATGCTGTTAGGATATATTTGCAAATACTCCGATAAAATAATACTCAATGAATTGCTTGCTTCTATTAACAATTTGTTGGACAAATTCGTATTGATTACTGTATTACCAATGGAAACAAGTAGCTTATGAAAGCCTGCCTCTTTTAGCACTATTAAGCCTCATGTGTTATAGCCTTCGCTTTAAAGCAATAAAATAAGCTAGTGCTTTTTATTACTATTTAGATAATGCAAAAAAGAGCTTTTTATTTCAGAAAACTTTATAAACCTTTTTAGTTAAAGAAGTAAAAAATCTTATTGTTATTAAAAGTAATGTATATAAGAATATAAACAGAATTTGTAATTTGCTATTTACAAATATATTAAAAAGGTAAATAAAAAGATTTTAATTAGCACTAAATAGATAGCTTATTCTAAAAGTGTTTAGAAATCTCAAAGCTTAAACTACTTGTCTACACAAACAAACCCAAAAGCAACTTTTAGATAAACCCAAAATAGTTTATTTTAAGCCATTTTAAACATGCCTTTAGTTGTACAAATAGTTATGATTTGTTAACTGTTATAATTAGTTAGAGTTTGTTACAGAAAAGCCACGTGACAATTTTGTGCTGGTAGTTTAAATAGTTAGACTTTAAATGACTAACTACTCAAATAGAAAAATCTTTTTTGTACTCGTAGCATTAAAAACTTATTACTCACATGGAACTTCAATCTATATATAGTGTATGTTTAAGGCATTATTGTAAATCCTAACTCCCTTCTTTAGTCTTGCATCCTTTTAAAATTCAACCCTTTAGGCTTCAACAAAAGAAGAATATGAGAGAAAATTCACAATGTAAGAAACAATATTAATCTTTATTAATTTGGATTTTCCATATCGTCATCAATTCAATTGATCACTGTTCCTTGAGAAAGAAAAAGGATGTTTTGAGATTCGAGACTTAGAGGCTATTGCAGTCAGAGCAGCTACATTATCAAGTAGAAAGCCCAAAAATAATGAATGGGCTCAGAATTTGAGAACAGGCCTAGACGTCCCTCCTTTCTTTCTAATTTTTTCCGCAACAAAGTTCTACAATTTAGATCTCTATAATTATTTAAAAAAAAACCCTCTCTAGATTATAAGTTCAGGCAAGGAAAAGAATCCTGGAAAACGTAACGCGACACTCAAAATGATTCAAGAACTTTTTTTCCCCCTTCTTGCTAAGAACAACAAGTTACAAACTTTGCCATTATAGGTCTAAATATATAACCTTTTAGCACTCTTGATGTGCATTTTTTCTGTCCCCTTATAATTCCCCATCCTTTTCTGGGTTTATTATGAAAAAAATAATAATAACAAAAAAAATAAGTCTAATTAATTCTAGTACCCACTAAGCATATAAGAAATCTATCTGAACCCATCCTCAACGACTTGGAGCTTGACAGTTTGGCAGGATCAGAAACAGCCACAAGACCTTTTCTTGTCTGAGAAGAATAGGAAACATGAATTGGAAAAGGAAGATTCGGGAATGACGAAGACGATTGAGCTGAATAATTGAAGAGGTGGGTAATGTCGGCAAGTGCTTTTCTCTCAAACCTTCTTTTCTTTACAATTTTCTTGGAAGATTGGGCACTTAAAAGAATTGGGTTGTTGCATTTCTGAGAGAGAGGAAATACATTCTCTTTGTTGTTGTTGTTGTTGTCGTTGTTGTTGTTGTGAGATGAAAGAGCAATGGACTCCATTGAGTGAGAGGGAAACTAGGAGAAGAAAAGATTTTGAATGTTGAAGGGAAGAAATTTTTCAGAGGAAGGGAATGGGGTCTCGCTATTTGTAGCGTGTTCTTTTCTTTTTTTTCTTTTTGTTGGGAATAAGAATAAGGACGTATTCATAATGGGATTTTGTTTTTGTTTTGTTTTGTGTTGGTTGAAGGTTTTAAAGTTTTGGTTTCGTTAAATTTTTCGAGTTTGAAAATTTTGAAGGACTAGTAAGAGGGAAGGAGTGGGGACATAGTTTTTTTTCCCTAAATTATTGCCATTTGGCATGAGAGGGAGTTTTGGCATTTTGAGAGGGTGAGGCGTGAAATGTTTACAAAACTCGCGCAGATTTGAAGTCTTTTTTAAGATATTGGGGAGGGGGTAACAAAACAAAGGAACCGAAGCAAAAACCGAAATTTGGGTTGCCAATGAACCGAGGCGATCGGCTCCATTTCAAACTTTTCCATTCATTGAGTTGGGCCCAAATTTGTTATGGGCCAGAATAAGATAAGGAGAAGAAAGATTTACACATTACGCCACGTTTTTAACCAATCTTATCTTTTTTTGCCATAAATTGTAGAACTTCAAAAAAAATGTCTTTTTAAAAAAAAAAAATATGCCATAAATTTTGATCTCCTATAAAAAGAAAAAAATAATGCTTCTTTTTCAATTTTTTCTTTCTCCCCTTTCCTCACTCTCTCACTCTCTCTCTCGTCTCCTCCCTCTTTTCTCTTATTTCTCTCTTTCTCTTCTAATAGTAGCTCACTTTTGCTGGACCATGACCACGACTACAAATTCATCACCATCTCTCGGGGCTTCATCAAGCCAAGCCTCGACGGGGACGAGTTTGGCAAGATCTACAAATGATGATGGCGGACTTGACGAGCTTCACGACCCATGACTTTTCCTCCCTCTTTCCTTTATTTGATTTCCAAAGGGATGAGTTTGGCCAAATCTTCAAATGGTGATGTTGGTTTTGATGAGCTTCGCGACGCATGGCTCTCTCTCTCTCCTTTGCCCAATTTCGATGGAGACGAGTTTGGCCACATATGTAAATGATGACAATGGTTTCGATGAGCTTCATGACCCATGACTCTCTCTCTCTAACCTCTATCTGACTGCAATTAGAGGTCGTTGCTAGATCTGTCATTGTCATCATCATTTTCATCATCGTCATTGTTGTTGTTATCATTTTTGTCGCTGTTCTTTCGTTGTTGTTGACATTATCATTGTAGTTGTCATTGCCGTTGCCGTTGCCGTTCTCATTGTCGTTGTTGTTGTCATTGTCATTGTTATTGTTTTTGTTTTCGTTGTTGTTGTGTGCTGCTTTTTTCCCTTTCTTTGGTTTTGATGGCATATAGTGGCTACCGATGATGTTCAAAGACATCGCAGGTAAACTGAAGACAAGTCAACGGCTGCAAAGAGAAAGAGAAAAACAAAAATGAGAGAGAGAAAGAGAGGAGAAAAATATCTTGGTAGGGCCAAAAAATTGTCTTGGTAAGACAAAAATGTCATAGCAAGTTACAAAATATCCCTATGGGATACAAAATATGTCTCTGTAGGACACAAAACATGTTTTAGTAAGATATTCCACAATGTTTGTGGCATAAAATTTTTTCATATTTTATGGTATAAAAAAAATTGAGTATGAAAACAAGACATTTATGAGAATATCCTAAGAGAGAAAGATAGAACAAAGAGCAAAGAATAGAGAAAATTATCACACATTAAATCTTCTATTATTTATATCGCCAAAAAAATAAAATTAAAGAAAAGTTGCGCCACCTTCAACTTTTATCAGATTTATATTATTTTTCTTAAACAAATTATACTTCCATATATATATATATATATATATATCTTTGTTCTCATCTTTTTCTCTCGCAACCTCATCCATCTCAATCTCTTTACCCCTTTTTGTGCACTTCCTTACTCATCCTTAGCAACCTCCGATGGCGATCATGTTGTTCCGATGACACCTTCTCTTTCCTTGTCCTTGCCTCTTTGTCAAATCATGATTTGAAATTATGAAAATCATGATGGCCTCTAATTAAGGTGGTCTCAACCCAGGCACTATTGAAGTGGTCTAGGAAAGCTCCAGTGAGATAGAAGATTTCATAAGTGAGCCAACTCGTCATCATAAGCAAACGTGATGAATCCAATGATATGCACCATCACCAGATTGCGATTGATATGACAATAATTGTGCAGAGTTGACAATGTTCGATTCAAGATCTCATCCTGTGAAATGACATAGCAGGATCATGGCCTCTTGGTAAGTTTATTCTTAGTCACAAACCGGTCTAGGTAATGACAGGAAGCGATTAAAAAAATGGTTATTATATAATTTTAATACTCTATGCCTTAAAGAAACATTACATTGGTATCTTATTGCTTAGAAAATATCAAAATAGTATTTTATAATTTTCAAAAATATATTCTTAAAACCCTAAAGTTGTATTTTGTGATGTAAAATTTTTCGATATATCCTTTTATAAATAAACAGTTAATCTCGTAAAACTGTAGCAAAAAATCAAACACAAGATCAAACAAAACTCATCAAAGAAAATCATATATGTAGATTCTTTTTTTATTTTGTTTATATTTTTTTATACTTTTATGAATCTAATTTGGAGTTCATTAATAAAAGAGTAAGTTAAAAATTTCACGTCACATAGACACCAATTCAAGGTACTAAATTAATATTTTTAAAATTACAAGGTGCATTTTGATATTTTTAAAATTACAAAATACTGATGTGATGTTTTCTTAAAATATATGAGCCTTTAGAAAAATTTTGCATTTTTGCATATGATCCTATGGCTTTTTTAGTAGAAATTAATTGTTAGCCCTTTTTGTTATTAGCTGAAGAATAGCTACTCAAGAAGAGGGATGAATTGGATTTTTCAAAACTTTTATAATTATTGGAAAATTCTAAATAAATTTGCTCAAGCAATGAGCACATAAGTTATGATGGGAGATAATATAAGCAACTATAAATGCGTTAAAGTAAAGAGTCAAGGAAAGCGGAATGCAAACGTTATTTATAGTGGTTCGACAATATGCTATGTCTATGTCGCTAAGCAAATCTTTACTCGGCCTCTTGCACTATAACGACCTTCTTTTTTGCATGATCACTCCTCATACAATAACAGTGACTTGGTCTACCCGACGCTCACTACAACCTCTTACAATTGTCAATTTTCTATAAAGATTGACAAATTAATATCCCCAATTTATAAGGCTTGGAATCCTATCACTCAAAGGATAAGCATGAAATATTTGGCTCACAAAATAAACTCTCTAGAAATGATGAATACAAGACAAAGCTTATTTGAAGGATGTGGGTAACTCTCAAGAAAGAATATAAAATATGTAAGCTCAAGAGTGTAAGAAATGAATGCTTATGATTGAAACAATTTAAGAAAGATTATAATTGATACTAGGGTATGAATACATTGAATGAAGGGATATATAGCCTCCTTAGGCTCAAAGAACCCTTAAAATATCAATTTTGGCTCAATATAGCCATTTGAGACACACTTCTAATGGTCAAAAAACTAGCCATTACAGACTTATCGGTAGACCAGAGATATAAATTGGCAAGCTGAAATTTGCAATCAGATCAAATTAGCTCCAAAGGTTAAAAGGCCGATAGGCCAAAACAAGGCAACTGGTACGTTGATTGGCGAGGCCAGTAAGCTGTGACAGGCCATCATACAACATGAAAAACATGCTCTCTGTAATGCACAACTGATAGGCCGAAGTAGGGCAACCGACAGGCCAATTTGGAGAGCTGATGGGCCGATTTTGAAAACCAGCAAGCTGTTAGAGAGCTGAAAAAATAACTCTCTGTCCCATGTAACCGTTTGGCAAGCCAATTTTGCTATATAGAATACCCCCAAAACGTTGTTTTAAAATGCAATTTTTGTAATGTTATGCTAATTTGAATTGTGTGCATTTTATGTAAAATTTTAATATTGCATTTTGGATACAAAGCTTAAATATGAAAACAATTTCAGATTAAAAACATTTAAGTAAAAAATTATTTTCACAAGTTTTAAGAAATTTATGCAATATGTAAAATGTTTATGAAATGGAAGTGTGTTTGTGATTTGAGCTTTGCATAAACTATACAATTTGAGATAATTGCTCACTTACATAAACACTAAGAAAAATAAATTCTTGTGATATTCAAGTCATCATGAGTCCTTTCTACTTTTGATTCTAACGCTTGATTGTTCTTGCGATTGAGTATGCTTCTTTTGATTTGCTATGATTCTAAACTTAGCCATGCTCAAAAAATTCATTAACCATTTTTGCATAATATATATATATATATATAAATATATAAATTGTGTTGTTATCATCAAAAATAAAAATAATTTTATTAATGAAACCTTGAAGCCAATATTTGCTTTGGGGATGCTGATGACACCCTTATTTGAGCGTTTGTTGACGTGGAAAAGGACATCTCTTTTGTAATGATTTGTTAATTTTGATATCTTACTCTTGTTAGATTTATGTCTTCTTCTTATTTTAAGATTGTGAACACAATCTGTAGGATAATTTTCATAGTATTGGGTTCTATTATAGCATTTTTGTTTGTTATTTTTATTTTTTTGACTAGTTTACGCTGTTAATTTAAAAATACATATTCTGGTAAAGTATGAAAAAAAAAAAAGTTCTATCACATAACGGAGTTGTAAACTTCTAAGAAAGAATATATATTCTTATATAATATTAAAACTATCGTACCAAATAATATTCACTTTTTACACTACAATCACGTAGTAATTAATTTAATTATTTTAAGTTTTGATATTAGCTAAATATTTAAAGTATTTAGCTATATTTCAGCATAATTAGTAAAATTTTGTTGTATGTCTAATTTATGCTCTAACCTTTGCCAATCATTTTTACTATTCATTTTGATAAGCCTAACTTAATATTAAAAAAATCTAAGAGAATGCCCTCTAGGAGAGAGTATAAAGACTTATATTTTTTTGAACTAGAATTATTTTTCCACTCTTATATTAGGCTATAAATTTAGGCTAAATAACTTATCCAATGAACCAAAAAGAGTAGGATCGCCAGACCAAAGGAGCAGGATTGGAGTCTCTCTCCAACCCAAGTCCCCCGAGCTTCACTACCGGTTCTATGACACTCGCGGCCCCCACTGCTAGATATCCGATGCTCGCAGCATCCCGTCCTAGATCTTTGGCGTTGCTACCTTCATATCTTGAGATTGTTTTGCAAGATTTTCAGATTAAATGGTGACATAAATTGAATTTATATGGGTTTTACAAGGGTGTTGAATTGCAACTGTCACTACAAGAAAATATTGATGACCTTTATTTCACGACCGTTTCACAAAAACCATCGTGTAAAGGGCAAATTAATCTATTCCACGATGGTAAAAAACCGTCGTGAAAAGTCGATCATATTCCACGACAGAGGTTTCCACGATGGTTTTTTGACCGTCGTGAAATTTTTCCACAACGGTTATAAACCGTCGTGGAATCCACATTTTGTACTAGTGTGTCAAAAATATTGTCTTAAAGTTCTTGACTTTTAAACCTATTGATTTTGATTCCTTTCGACTTCAAATTGATCTGAGTTGAAGAGCAATGTGTTTTAGTGTAATGAAAACGTAATGTACTTGATTAGCCCATTAAGGCCGAATTTGTAAAATCGTAAATAATTCTAAATCACTGCCCACAAACCCAAGTACTTCTAACTTTTATAAGTCTACGTTTGTTTTGCAGTTAAAAAAAAAAAGGGTTCATCCCCCAAATTGTCTCCAAAATTTACCTCTAATCTCATTTTAATTCCCTACTTTTGAAAAGTCTCACTTTAATCCCTAACTTATTATTTTGTTCTAGTTTTGGTCATTCCATTAGATGAATGTTAAATTTTATATAGAAAAATTATGTGTTGGACATGTGATTGGGACTAAAATTCAAGAGAATCTAAAATATAGGGACTAAAACTAAAAATATCTAAAACTCAAGGACCAAAACAGAAAAACAACTAAAATGTAGAGAACATTTATCAACATTAATTTTTTTAATTAGTTCAAAAACAAATTAAAGTTGACGTCGAATGAATGACAATAAATTAAGCACAAAAAATATTGTACTAGCTTGTGTGTATAAGGCCTCTAAATTATATATCAAACCTTCTTGTATATGCTTTAAAAAGCATATTTTATTGCATTAAAAAAAAGACGTACTTTATTAAACTTTCAATAGATATATGGAGACTTCATATTTTGTAGCCCATCTTATATAAATTCTAAAAGAGCAGTGATAAGGATATCAACTTTTAACATTTTTTTTTAAACAACTTTTAAGTTCTCATAATTTATCGATGGATACAACTTGTTGATGCGGCGATTCTTTAAGCACTTACCAATCGATAAAAAAAATGACAATTTACAAGTTAATAAAAAAAAGCTGTAATTATAGTTGATGTTCCTGATATATATATATATATATATATATATATTTCCTTCTAAAATCATGTTCCCAAAAAAAAAAAAAAACCAAATTTTTGCCGTCATGCTTATGGGGAACTTTATACCCCAAGACGTTCGACTTTTGCAATGAGTCGCGACCATGGTTGATGAAGTTTCTATTTTGGAGGTGTTTAAAGGCTACAGTGTAGGTTGGGACCGTTACACTGTCACGCCCCGGAGTACGGAAGGTGACGTGGAGGTTTAATTAAGTTAATTGAGTAAAGATTTAGTTAAAAAGAGGGTTTAGAATTAAATTTATAAATAAAAAGTGATAGTTTTAAAATTCGTTTGAATAGAATAAATTAAGAAAATAAAATAAATCATCATAATAATTAAGCAAATAAAGATAACATTAAAAATAATTAAATATGGGATGGAATGTGTATGGGTCCCACTGGCCCACATATTGTGCACACACATATGGTACTGACAATATTATGATACAACCACAGTCCAAGTAAAAAGAAAGGTAAAAGTTTACATGCCTTACTTACTATAGTGCAACCTACCCAAATCTTCTATTGAGTGTGAGTCCGGTCAGCGGACTCTTCTCCGATCTTGTGCTGATATCCACCTAGGGTTAAGATTTTAAAACAGATAAAATCGTGAGCGAAAGGCTCAGTAGGACCATATTTAAAAATTATTTAACTTTAAAAGAAATTTCGTAAAATCAAATAAATATACAGAAAACGAGCTA
>CAMOHE010039546.1:0-17517 GCA_946598075.1 Artocarpus hirsutus
TGAGTTTTTATGACTTTATTATTTTAGTGAGATAAACTATTTAAGGAAATGTTTATAAATGAGTAATATATTAATGTATATTCATATGTATATATATATATATATAAAAAAAAAAAAAAAATTTGGATCCTGGGTTATGTTTCCAATTTATCTTTTTAATTAAATAGTTTATCCAATAAATAAAAGTATTACGAAATGAAGGTAACGTCATCTGTAACGTCTGTAAAAAGGGGCGTTACACAAAAAGTTATCCGTATGTAATCTTTTTTTTTTGTTGACCAAGACTTTTTGAGAGTAGAATTGCTGTCATCGATCTTTGCATTTAGCAATGCAATTAGAATAGAAAGTTGAAAATTATTATAGCATGTGAGAGCTTTACACTGTAGTATACTTTTACTTTATACCATAGCATGTAAGAGTTTTACATAGCAGTTGGGACTATAAAGTTAGAACGGCGTTGCAAAACGAAGCCTAATTTTGTTGTGTCCAAACATTCAAAAAAATTTAAAAGTACACATCCAAACATAACAAATTAGGTTGTGTGAATTCTCAAACTGATTAATAGGCTATTTGAGAAATAAGTTTAAACTAAAAAGTTTGAGTTTATATTGTAAATATTTGAATTTTGAGGGAAAATGCAATAATGAAATAAATTTAAACTAAAATTTTTTTGGTTCAGACTTGTTCGAGGGAAAATGCAATTTGTTCAACCACAATGCCAGTACTAACCGAAAGTAAAATGTTGTTTTCCTACTCGTTGTTTTCTCTTTTTTCCTAGAGAGCACTAGAAAACAACAAAATTTTTAACTCAAATTTTTTTAAAAATTATTCTGTGAAAACAAATGCCAAACACCGCTCTTTGTTTTTAAAAAGTTGTTTTCTATTTCTTTAATGTTTTTTAGTATCAAGTAAATTGCATTACATCTTAAATTATTCACTTTTTGCATACAACCTAAACTTTTAATATTGACTAAATGCATTTTGAACTTTAAAATTATTAGCAATTGAGGTTCAATAGCTAACAAGTGTTAAAAAAAACATGGACAATTTTAGTCATGAGATTCATATTTGAGTTTTTCTAAGGGTAAAGCTTGTAATTTTATGGAAAAAATTAAAACTCGATCTTGAACAGAAAGAAGTCCTAATTCCATAGTATTACGCAAGACGGTGATTTCATGTCCATTTAGGTGTACGCTGAGTGGTTTTGGATGCTGTTGCTGGTTCCAAGTGAGCATAACATTTTGTGGGTCTTGACGGTCCTTGTTTTCCAGGGATTAAAAGTAACCATTAGATCTCAATTATTAATGATTTTTAAATTTAGAGTGTATTTTGTAAAAATTAAAAGTTTCAGATATATTAGGTAAAAAATGAATAGTTAAAGATGTAACAAAACAATTTATTCTTTTAGTATTTATACCAGACACCACCTAAAAAATTGATAATGATAATAGCAATGCCAAAATTTCCTAGTCTTTAAAAGATGATAATTAAAGACATACATACATACATACATACATACATATATATATATATATATATTATGAAGCAATTAACGCGTTTGTTATTCAATGATGAATGACACGAACTACATACACAACCTGCCATATATTATTGTCATGATCAGAACCTAGCAGCTGCTATAGCTAATAAATATTATTAGCACACGGTGTTATTATATAACACTTGTATACATGTACATAAGTGTAGTACAACTCTTATTTCGGAGCCTAAAAGAAGACACGCATTATTTAGAACTATGTAATTAGCTTGGCATGATCATATATATATATATATATATATATATATATATATATATAGAGCATATGCGCATTGCTAGATCAAGGATTTGCATTACTACAAGGATCGTCCCAATTGCCACCTGGATAACAATAGTCATCAAGATTTTGGCCCCTAGCCGTCGAGTCTGCAACTAAGTTGAGGAGAAAAAATGGTATTATTTAGTTAAAATATTGCATTTTAATCCATATATAAAAGCTTATAAATTAATTATAAGAATTCATTGATCAAGAGAACCTCACGTATATACATAAATTATACTTACTAAGAAACGCGCCGCCTAGTAAAAGCACAACAATCAAGAGAGTCTCCCAAAAAAATGAAAACATTCTATCACGAGCCATTTCTATTGATAATGCAAACGTACGTGGTTTATGTACAGCTTATATATAGGCCGTTAAATGAGGCGCGTATGTAACACGTTATTGCCTTTCATTTCCAGAGTGCAACTTCAAAGTCTGAATATATAAATTACATATATAATATAATATAATATAATATATAATTTCTGTCCTGTGCGACGTAGTTTTAGACATTAGGCTATTCAAAACAGTGCGTGTTTACAGACGTCGTCACAGTAATTAATAAAGAGATTATATTAAAAGGGAGGAAATAATTCAACCTTTTTTGTTCTTGACTCCTTAAAGTAATTTCATATAATTTCCGACTTTTTGAATGTTGTAATCTTCTTCTTCTTCTTCTTCTTCTTCTCAAGTTGTGTGGGTTCGGAAACTTGTAGAAGAGGTTAATTTTCTTTGACTGTTTATGCCATTTCTTCGTTTTCAAAGAGTCTTATGCACCTTGCAATACTCTGTATAACGTTTGTATAACGTGCGTAATCAAACTAAAAGCGGCTTTGAATAGGTTGAATTCACAGTAAATTAAGGAATTCATATATAACTAAAAGGTGAAATACTTTGAACACAAGCTGATGACTGCACATAATTAAGAATAAGTTTCCTTGGGTTGCCTTTCCATCCCCAATTCAAGTGCCAAAAGTTTAATTTCCAGCTACTTATATATTTATATATCGCATTGTTCAATTATGCCACTGTCACATTGTACCATCACAAACAAGAAGGGCAAGCGCAATAGTGTGCTTTTTATAAGAATCTTAAAAATACTTGGACAATTTCACTAATGTCAATCTCAAGATACCATGTTGAAGATTTAGGCCATGCAGAAAAATAGAGAAGATGGGGGATGGAGCTAGAAAAAATGGTCGGGGTGGGACCATGACTAAACTAATGAGATATGGTAAATAAAAAGGCGTTCAATTTTAGGAGGCTAGACAAAATACAATTTTTTATATGAGAGGGATAAAATTTTACATACAAAATTAAAAGAAAAAAGTTTATGAAGAAGACGGCCATCCACCCTCATCCAAAAGTGACTCTATCTATTGGCATGCAAATTGTAGATGCAACATAATGCTCGTCGATCACAGTTGGCTATTTACATGATAATTAACGAGTTGAGAAAATTGCTAATTTTTAATTTTGTTGTAATGAACTTTAAGAAACCATCATTTAATGTTCTTGAACGAATTTTAAAAATAAGTGGGATTTTTCCCGCTCATTCTTTTTCTAAAAATTTTGTGTTTTTTCTATTCCCTACTTAAATTTTGAACACTCTCTTTCACTACACCCTATATTGTTTGCAAACTCTAAATTTTTTCTCTTAAACTCCATTCAATAAGTTCTCTCTCTCTCTCTCTCTCCTAACTCCCTCTTTGATTCTATCCTCCCAACACTTAATTATTTTCTGAAAAAATCCCTATTTCATCTCTTCTAAACTCCTCACTTCCCCAACCATCAATTTCCTCATGACCATGTCCTTGAATATTGTAATGCTCGAAAATTTGTAAATGTAATTTATTGTCATAAAATACATAAATGAATAATTTTTGAATTATTATCATGAGCCCTTTATTATTGTCATTGTTATTATTGTTATTATCATTCTTGTTATTGACTAATAAAATTTTACAAGGTGTTTCAATTTGCAGCGTAAAGGTTCGAGCCTCGATTATAAAGCATGGAGTGCTAGCATATAATTATAGTGATTTGTTAGTAAATTTTTAATTTGGTGATTAATTGGAAATTTTTTAGCTACTTGGATGCTTTATTTTAATTTTTGGAAATTTTAAGAATTTCTTTTGAATTTTTTAGGAATTACTTTGAATTTTCAAATTTATCCAAATATACATACATATATATAGTGTGTTATATATATTTTCTTTTAATCATGAGCATTTTCAACTTACATAAAGAAAATAAAATTTAGAATTTTCTAAAAAGTTTTAATATTTTTTATTTTGACCCCTAAACTTTTAGAAAACCCTAAATTTTTTGAAAATTTTGCAAAGAAGCCCCTAATAATTGTTCTAGCCACAAACCCATGTCTCCACATGCTTTCTACCTCTATTTTCAGATGTTGCCTCCCGCTAATGTCCCAAATGATTAACTTATCCCAATTATCCTCCTAAAGAAGCATTAGAATAACTCTCACCTACCCTCTCTTTTCTTCCACAACTTTTTTTCCACTTATCCTTTCTTCTTCCACAACTAAGACACCAAAATTATGTAAAGAACTTCAAAAAAGCTCCAGCCACCTTCCCTTTAGAGAAACAAAGAGAAACCCACAAGAACTCTTAGAGAAAATCCACCCAAAAATGAATTCTAGCACTTGGATTCAAGAGCTAGCATCTTCAAGATTTTGTCTTCAAAGAGGTTGGTTCTCTTAACCCCAAAAATGTTCTTTGAAGTGTTTGTTTATATATATTTGAATATTTCATGAGGTAAATATTTTAATCTTTTGGCTAGATGTTGTTGAATTTGTGTGATGAACATGTTAGAGTTTCAAGATTTTATGTCCTTAAGCAATGTCTATTTCTTACAATTCTGGGATTCGATGAAAATAATTTTTGAGGATTTGTTTTTATTTTTGAAAAGTTGACATTCTAAGCTTTCTAACAAGCTATCATTAGTCCAAATTAAAGTTGTATTCAATTCTCTATGAATTTCCAAATTTTTGGTTAAAAAACTAAGAAATCTGCCAATAGTATATATTGGTTTTATGAAATGTAAAACATAAGAAAATTAATTATCCAAATAGAATAAAATTAAATCTAGAGATTTATATAGATGTATAGTATATTGTATAAAATTTCAGATTAAATACACTATTTTTGATATTTTTAGAGAATCTATGCTAAATGTTGTTTCGAGTTATGATGATTTGTTTGATTATGTTACGAGTTGTGTTTAATACTAGAAAAATTTATAAATGCTCATTTGTATGTCTAGTTATTGGCTGCAAAATTTTAACTTCATACAAATGATAGAAATAAAGTGAAAAAAATCTTAGAAAATACACTGCTCATTGTTTTAGCATTTTTCAGAAACGTATTTGTAAAAGTTGAAATGTTGGCAAAATACTTAAAATAATCCAAACATAAAGAAAATAAATCTGGTACTATGTTGAGATGTTAGAATGTTGTGCTAAAATTTCAGATCAATTGAAATTTTGTATAATTTAAAAAAAAATTTCCTTGATTGTTGACTACCCATAGGCTGTTTACATTGGCAGATTGTTTTGTGACTTCTAAAGTATAGGAAAAATATTTATAGTAACTCAAACTTGATTAAATTAAATCTGATAATATGTTTTGATGTTTAGTATATCTTGTAAAAATTTCAAAACTATTAGAATTTTTATGATTTTTATAAAATTCGTTACTATATACTGCCCGAACTCTATTTCTAGCAACAGTATTATAATTTGTAAAACATGAAATAATAGTTTATAGTGATCCAATTGTTATGAAATTAAAGCTAATGATATATATATATATATATATATCAATATAATACATGTTAAAAATTTCAGATTATTTTGAATTTTGTGTGAATTTTAAAAATTCATGAAAAATTGGTTGTCTATGTTTTCTTCCAGAAACAGTGTAATATATTTGAAAATATAAAAATAGTACTTACAATAATAAAAAATTTATGAAATTAAATCTAGTGACATGCATAGATGTTAGGAATACTACATAAAAATTTTGAAGTCATTGGAATTTTGTGTAATTTTTTTAAAAAAATCATTGATTGAGAGTTGCTAGTGAAAAATGTATGAACCTGTCCAAGTTTAGAATTTTTTTTAAGTGTTGTGTTTGCAATTCCACTATATAATTATTCCACTAGAATTGTGATCTTATTAAATCATTGTAATAATGATTTTTAAGACTAAATGGTAAATTAATAATATTAGGAATTAAAGCAATCATCGCTCTACTAAGAGGTCGACCTTTCCATGCTTATTATTTCAGATAATTTGTAAGTAAAGTGCTCACTTGTAACACATAACGGTATTGTATATGTTTTGGTATTTTAGATATTTGAAGCATGATTTATCCTTTGCATATTTATAATGATTTTGGATATTTGAGAAATGATATATTTATATGATTATCTTGAAAATACATGATATTATTATTGAAAAATTTATATTTGAATCCATGATGTTTTCACATGGCTTAGTGTTACGGTTTGTAGGGCGCCGGGCATGAGATGATTGGTACCCCTTATTTTATATTTGGGAGATTAGTTCCTATAGGGTGATTAGTGCCCTTATTTTATTATTCGAGAGATTAGTTCCCGCAGGGTGACTAGTGCCCTTATATAATTGTGCCTACAAAAATAAATGATAATAAAGCCCACACTAAAGCCTCGGCCTAAATAAATATTGTATTATTAGGAAAACCTTTCATGTACTTGTAAAACTTTGATTAATTATTTGTAAGCTAAAGCTTTACTTATCGAGTTTATCACTCACATTATTGATTTATGTGTTACAGGAACTTCAAATGGAGCCTCTAACTCATACGTTGAGTGAAGACACGATTGGGGCTACTTCGAGACCATGTGTATGCCTGACCTATGTGTTTTATTGTTTTAAGTTATTATCGTGTGTTTGCAAATTAAATAATTTTTAAACTTGAGACTTGGAAAAAAATTGTTTTATTTGGATTGTTGTCGAAACTTAAGAATTGTTATGCATTTTAATATTCCAAGATAATTTTTGCATAATTGATAATGTTGAATTATTCTCCTTTGAAGAATTCAAATCATTTCTATTTTGAAGTTTTAAATTGTTTTCAAAAAAAAATTCTGCAAATTTCATTAAATATATTTTTTGTATTTTAAAATATTTAGAAGTCATGATCGGGGTCATGACAAATAGTCAGCCACCGTGACTCTCTATTATATCCATCACCATCGCCCGCCGCTATCGCTGTTGCCACCACCCTGTTAAGCACCAAAATTTAGGTACTTTGCTTTTTTTTAAATTTAAGTTGTTTTTGTTTGAATTTATAGTTTTTATTTGTATTGATTAAGTACTTTTTGTTATTAGATTTTGCAGAGAAACTTTGTTTATAGTTTTATAAATGAATATGTCATATTCATAATGATTATACATGACAAGGATAATTTATAAGATATGTCTTTAAAAATTATAATGCATAAATTAATGAGATATAAATTAAGTTTATTAAAAAATAGGACTTGAATTTGTAAATAACACCTTGAAAAAATTATCTTTTAAGAAGAAATAGTTTCGGGAAATTTTCTTTTAAATTTTTAAAGGCACAATAGAGGGCGATTTTCTTTAGAAACTGTCGTCTAATGTAAATAAATCACAGGAATTAGATGATAGTTTTTAAAGAAAATGGTTGTCTAAAGTCAATAAATCGCACCCAGTGTAAACTTTAGATGATTGTTAAAAACAGTCATGGAAATTATACCACATATTATGACTTTGAATAAGACAACGGTTTAACTAATGGTTTAGCAATGAATACATTCATTGTAATGGTTGTATTGATATATAAATAGATACATTTACAAATGAAAAGGCGCCTTTACAAATGAAGAAGTACTTTTAAGTAGAGATTATATGGATTGAACTAGTTGTGTCTATTCATATAATAACACCCTAGCCATTTATCAAATTTTCAAAAAATTTATAGGTTTTATTAATGTTCTAGAACATAATATTGTTGCTAGATATTGTTCTTAAGTGTTTGTTATATCTTGGGGGTAATTTGTTATTAGACTCTTTGACAAACTTGAAGTAAAGGTAAATAAAACCTTTGAAAAAAGTTGTTTATACACGCCTCAAACATTCAATCGTTTGCCAAAAATCAATCCGCACACTCTTATTCATGCACTCAAATTCTCCAACATTATATCATCACAAACACGAAGGGCAAGCGCAATAGTGTGCTTCTTATATAAGAATCTTAAAAATACTTGGAAAATTTCAATAATGTCAATATCAAAAGATCATGTTGAAGGTTTAGGCCAATGCATAAAAATGGATGCAACATAATGCTCGTTCATCACAATTAATGGGCTATACGGAGCAGTTGCGTTCCATTACTTATATATTTGTTAATCCACAATTCTTTTTAAATGGAAAATAAAACTTTCCAATTGCTTTCAACGTAGTTATTGTACTTAGTAACCCATATTTGAGGGTGATACGCGTCATACACCTAATCAAAGCGTCATTCTGTCTGATACGGATGCCAATCCTAACTTGTTTGCTCCTTTGGCTACTAACTTATATTATATAATGAAAAACATCGAGCTAGCTACGAAACCAAGATACTAAACCCTAGCAATGCTCGTGCAGACAAAGAGTTTGTTTGTCAACATTGTCTCAACTATATTGTTTCAACTGTTATAATATATAACAAAAGTAGACTACAATATAAAACTCTCATATACTATAATAAATTAGTTTTAACTATATAATTCCTACTGATTTTTCAAATACATTCAAATTCTTAAAACACCCCATGAAATATCATCAAACATTAGACCTCTGATGAAAGCACAAAGTTTCCACTGTATTTAGAATTAGTCAGGAGAGCAGAGAAGTTATTTTCAAGCAAGACATCAAGGTCCAGCTTTCTCTTATGAGGAGTACTACTTATCTTTTCTGATTGTTATAGAATTTGTTTTTTCAATCACCATAATGGGGGATGTCCGCACGTTGCCACTTTGGCTCCTTAATTAAGAGGAATTTAATAAAATCACAAGTAAAACAGCAAAAAAAACTTGGCTAATTATGTTTTCGTCTACTAACATACAAGGAGCCCATCGTAAACTTTTGTGAATAAAGAAAAAAAACACAGAGTGAATTGTAGACGGTGCAGTTAGTGATATTCTAGTAGGAAAGCTAGATATACTTCAACGTCAAAAGCGTCATGTTCCTTGAACTTTTTTTTTTTTTATAATTTAGTACATAAATTATATTACCCCCTAAAATTATATTTTACTCTTTTTAAAATCCTAAATATATTTTTATTTACCATATATTATTAGTTCAGTCATGCTAGTTTTGGTGTCCAATTAATCTTTCTGGCTCCGCTGCTATGAAATTAGAATCGTGCAGTGTCCATTTTCTTTCTAAATGGCAGAAAATTTTTGGACTCTAAACAACATGTCGAACGACTGCTAGCTTTCACACCGAAATCTGTATTATGACGTCTACAACCGCTTTTGTCCTTTGATATTTGTTATGTAAATATTAATCCGAATTTCCCATTAGGTAAATGTTAATTGGACATTCGGAACATGGGCCCACACGTGAATACTTAAAACCTAGAAAATATTAAAGACCCAACAATTTTAGAGACTACAATTACGTGAATTTGATCTCAGATCCTCTTATGCTAATTTCCTCAAAAAAAAAAAAAAAAAAAAAGAAATCCTCTTATGGTAATACCATGTTAGTTTATCATTGTTTTTTTGGCGATACAATAATAAAGTACATTATTGATAATAGAATAGTACAAAAGCGTTAATAGACAACCGATAAAATCCAAAGAAAACAAAAGAATATTTTTCCTTTCATTCAGGCACCACCTTAATTAACAAAGGTTTTGTGTGGCAACGTTTTTTTAACTATATAGTGTCAATTATTATAGTGCAAAGTTTTTATATACTACAATATAAAACAAAAATAGACTACAATATAAAACTCTTACATACTACAGTAAATTTATTCTAATTTTTAATTCTAATTGCAATGCCAATGGCACTCAAAATAAGCAAAGGAAAATGACATACATTGGTACAGCCGGTGCCTCTTGCGCACTCAATGAGAAAAGAGAAGAAAAATCTATAAAATAGTTATAGAAAGACGGAAAGGGAACAGAGATTATGAACAGGGAAGTTTAAAGTTGGATAAATTTTTTAAATTCATTGTTTTATTTTAAAAATTTTCTCCTCCTCTATGAGTAAAAAGGCGCAATTGGTTAAAACAATAAAACTGTTAGTTGTCCTTTCCAAAAAAAAAAATAATAATAATAATAAAAGGTTGAGCAATTTAATTGTAATTCTCTGCATACAACCGAATTGATTGGACTAAAAAAAGAATTTATATGGTTTGCATTGATTGGCATGATGTTTTCCTGTGATTTTCTTGCTTGACTGTTGATTTTCCAAGCGCTCGTGGACCTCGTGGCTCCTTGGAAAGTGCTCTATAACAAGTCAAATTTTAGTGAGAGAAAAGATGGTGTAAAAATTGATTTGAATCACAAATTTTTAGCTTAACTAGTTGTGAAACTAACGCAAGATAAGTTGTTTCACACTGAGAATCAAAATTATAAATTGCAAACATCGTGGCCTTCAAATTCTAAAACCCTCCAGTTCCAGAAGTATGGCCAACAAAAACTTGTCTCTCATTATCAACTTTGTTGCTCACGCAATATTATTACTTTTGCCTTATGATTCCAGCTAAGCTAGAGCCACATCAAGCATAGAAGCTGAGGCTCTTCTCAAATGGAAAGCGAGTCTCCCAAAGCAATCTGTCCTAGAGTCCTGGGTACACAATACCAATTCTACCCCTCCAAGTCCATGTAAATGGTATGGAATTACTTGCAAAAAAAGCAGGAAGTGTGACTGAAATAAAGCTGGCATACACAGGTTTAAGTGGTACCCTCCAAAACCTTGATTTCTCTACCTTGCCGAACCTTCTTCACCTCAATCTTAAATATAACAAACTTTCCGGGTCCATACCGACACACATCGGTATGTCCTCCGATCTCACATTTCTTGATCTTTCCTCAAATTGTCTCAACGGTACTCTGCCTCATTCTCTTGCTAATCTCACCAAGGTTAAAACGCTTGATATCTCCCGAAACAATATAACCGGAGTATTGAGCAGCCGTCCATTCTCCGACAGTACAAGTTTCTCAGAAATTGGCCTCCGAAGTCTCAAATACCTACTGTTCAAAACTACCAGTCTTGGAGGAAGAATTCCTGAAGGGATAGGAAACTTGAAATCCTTGCTTTACTTGGGTCCTAGTGAGAACTCTTTTCATGGTCCTATTCCTCGATCTTTAGGTAATTTGAGCCACTTGAGATCTCTTGTCCTTTACGGCAATCAATTGCCGGGTTCAATCCCAGAAAACCTTGCAACCATGAGCAACTTATCTCATTTGCTATTGTTTTCTAACCAATTATCTGGCGATGTACCTAGGCCACTAGGAAACTTTTCAACATTGAAAGTTCTGCTTCTGGGAGGGAACAACTTTATCGGCCATTTACCCCCACAAGTGTGTAAAGGTGGGAATCATGTCAATTTCTCCGCGTACTCCAATAATTTCACAGGGCCAATCCCAATAAGCCTAAAAAATTGTTCAACCTTATATAGAGTGAGGCTTGAATACAACCAATTGACTGGGCATGTGGACCAAGATTTTGGTGTGTATCCAAGCCTTGCATATATGGACTTAAGTTTCAACAACTTGAAAGGCCAACTCTCATCAAACTGGGGAGAATGCCGAAACTTGTCCCACTAAATATGGCAGGGAATACGGTAACCAGAAAAGTCCCAGATGAGATTTTCACCTAAACCAACTAGTCGAGCTCGATCTCTCATCCAATCAGTTGTCTGGTGAGATACTGGCAAGTGTCGGAAACTTACCAATGTTGTCCTTGTTAAGGCTCAATGATAATCTGCTTTCTGGAACTATTCCTCCGGATATAGGAAGATTATCCAACTTGGATTCCTTTGACTTGTCAGCCAACATGCTAAATGGTTCGATTCTGAACCAAATTGGGGATTGCTCCAAGTTGCAAGATTTGAGATTAAGCAAGAATCAATTGAGTGGTAGAATCCCATTTCAGATAGGTAATCTAGTGGCTTTACAAGTTATACTAGATCTGAGCTATAATTTTCTTAGTGACAACATACCATATAGTTTTGGGAAGCTTACAAAGTTACAAAGCTTAAACCTATCCCACAATAATCTCACTGGTTCAATCCCTCTTTCCCTTGGCGGCATGTTGAGCTTATCAGATATCGACCTTTCGTACAACAATTTGGAGGGCCCAGTTCCTGATATCAAGATCTCTCAATCAGCTCAATCAGAGGGTCTCAGCAACAATAAAGATCTATGTGGGAAGATAAAAGGCCTATCTCCTTGTGATGTCACATCAACAGAAAATATTTGAAGAAGCAAGAATGAACAACTAATCGTAGCTGTAGTTCTTGCTTCTTTGTGTGGCGCGCTAGTTTCCTTGACTTTTGTTGGCGCTTTGGTTCTTTGGAAAAGGAGATCGATAGTGATTATGAAAGCTACGCGTTCATCAAGGGAAGAAGATTTATTCTCAAAATGGTATTTCAGTGGGAAAGTAATGTTCAAAGACTTGTTAGAAGCTACAAACAACTTTGATGACACTCATTGCATAGGGGTCGTTGCATTTGGAAAGGTATACAAAGCAATCATATCGTGTTCTGATCAAGTATTTGCTGTAAAGAGGCTGAGTTTTCAAGCCATAAACGACAGTTCAGTGCAGAATATTGAGAGCATCAGGAGTTTCGAAAACGAGGTGGCAACTTTAGCAGAAATCAGGCCTAGAAACATTGTAAAACTCTTTGGGTTCTTCATACAAGGAATGAACGCATTTTTGGTCTATGAGTTCATGGAGGGAGGTAGCCTAGCAAATATCCTCCGAAATGATGCTATTGCAAAGAAGCTAGATTGGGAGAAGAGGATCCAAATCGTGAAAGGCATAGCCCATGCTTTGTGCTACTTGCATCACGATCGCGTTCTGCCTATAATCCATCGCGATATTTCAAGCAAAAACATCTTGCTGGACTCTCAACTTGAGGCTCATGTCTCGGATTTTGGCATTGCAAAATTTTTGAACCCGGCTTGTTCCAACTATACTTCAGTTGCAGGGACTTTTGATTACCTTGCTGCAGGTAGTTTCTAAATTATAGTAACTGCATATTTTTCAATTGTTTATACTTCTGTTTTCTGAACACGATAGGACATAATGATTTTTTTGTTGGTTTGATGCAGAGCTTGCTTATAATATGGCAGTGACTGAGAAATCCGACGTGTATAGTTTTGGGGTTTTGACACTTGAAGTTCTGATGGGAAAGCACCCAGGGGAACTTATTTCCCGCCTGCAATCAGAGGTTGCACTTAAGACCATTCATTACAGGGATGTATTGGATAATCGCCTTTCCACTCCAACATTTGGAAAAGTTGGTCGTGAATTGGATGTTGCGCTGAAGGTAGCCATCTCATGCATGGTTGAAAATCCACAATCACGTCCCACCATGAAATGCGTGACTAATAAGTTGCTTGATATGAAGAGTTGTGCTTATGAATGAAAATGTGCGGACATTCGGTTGTAACTTTTATTTTCCTAGGCTTGATTAGTAATAGTAATATGCATGGACACAATTATGTTACCTTTATAGTAAAAGGAGTAAAGGACTCTATATACGGTATTAAAAAATGTTACTTTAATTACTAAAGAATTTTATTTGTAACATTTTTCTGTTTAGAGAAAGGATTTGAATTTTAAGTACTAAACTAATGTTACTTTTCTATTTATTATTTTATTTTTGGATTAAATTACAAAAATTAGGTATGAAAAAATAGCTGCCGAATAACCGAATGTCAACTAGCAATTTCATTAAACATGATTAAACATCTGACATAGGAAGTCCATAGAACACAAGATCAAAGTTGATAACAGAGGGAATTTGGACTTCTTCAGGCCAAATCTCAGATAAATTTCATTAACAAGCTCTCTGAGCAATAGAAGAAGAGCTGCCAAAAGCATACAATATCATCCCTTTTACAACCAAAACACAGCAGCAATAAAGGAAATATCAGAGCATAACGACAAAGGAAAGATTAGACTAAAGAAATGACTCTGCTAAATTAGCTCCACCAAATGACAAGTAGCTTGTCCCTACATCAACATCGGTTAATTAGAAGCTGACTTCTCTTCTGTAACATTAGTTTTTGATCCGCTTCAATCTTTCAACATTTTTTAACAACAGTTGTTTCTGATATCTGATATCAGTCGTATATGGTTGTTTAAAATACAAAAAAAATGTTAAATATTTTTAACAATGGCTTTTGACAATTGACCTATATGTGAATAACACAAACTAAATGATCATGATCAAGTTTGGGATGTTTTAAAAGTTAGAGATGAAAGTGGAGATTGATGATGAAATTCAAGGACTAAATGTGTAAGATAGTGTATGTATATATAGATATATGTATGTATATATATGCATGTCCCTCGTGTTCGTTTCATGGGAGTCAAAGACGCACCGTTTTGGTGCTTTAATATTTTTTTTCTTTCTTTTCTTTTAACTCCATTATTTTTTTTTTTCGTTTTCTAAATCACGAAGTACTAAATTTTGTACTATTTTTGGACTACCTTTGACTTCATCGTGAAATTTTTGCTTTTTAACAAAATACGCAAAACAATATTTTTCCCTGCAGATCGCATATTGCCTGAAAACGATAAGCTTTTCTTCCATCCCATAAATGACATGACGTTTTATGGTAAGTCTTCTGTCATTTAAACGATACGTGTCATTGCTCCTGTAAAGCGAACAAACATCCGAGAAGTCCATTCCCGTTTACATTTTTGTTTTCATTTTTGTCAGAGGAATAGTATGTTATTGTCGTAGAAGCATGAACCTGTCGTTAAGAAACTATAAATAACAAGTACATTCTGGACGTTTATAATTTTCTTTTCTATGCTAGAGGAATAACATCATTTCATCAACATGTTTACTGCCTTTGAAACAATAATACCTGTCAAGATCAAACGAATATGTCGTTTACAAATTGAGATGTAATTTAATTTCTAAAACATGCATGTGGGGTGTTGATCTTTCCAAATTTGAATTTCAATGATTCGAATTTTAAAATGACATGTCGTCCATTGTGATAAGTTCGATGTTCTCAAGCACAAAAACGACATGTCGTTCGTTGGAAAGCTAGCTGTCGTTAATTTCTTGAAGTGACAGGTTTTGGCAAAATAATATTTTCGTTCGTAACGATAATTTATGGCGTGCCTTTATATGTTCAGTTGACTGTCGTTTAAGTAGATTCAATGTAGTCTTACTTAACAAACAAGTCGTCTTACTTTTAGAAGACAATTGTCGTTTGTGTTTACTGTGTAGTTATGGTGTCATATCATTCATTCGTCTTACGTTTAGAAGAACAATTGTCGTTTGTGGTCTTAGCCAGAACAGAAGGTCGTTACATTAAGCCGTAAATCTGTAGTTCATCTTTTTTTGTTTTTAACGTTGACAACGGCAATCTTTGACGATGTTTCTCGAACCGGATCATCTTTTATTATTATTATTATTATTATTGTTGTTGTTGTTGTTGTTGTTGTTGTTATTAATAAAATAAGAAATCACTTCGAGAACAAAAAATTGTAAAATGACATTCTCACAATCCTGCACAACATTCGTGTTGATGCGACGCCAAACCTAGATTTAAAAGATGCATATAAGGTATAAACATTACAAGGAAGGAAAGAACATTGCCATTATTCGTCATATGAAGTGCATAAATTACACGTCCCCCGGTAGTATTATATATTGTGGTGAAGTCCTCAGGGGTCAGTCTGGTACATATGATCATCAGAACTCAAGCGCCACATGTTATTCTTGTTTTGCTACCTACACAACTGCATGCTAATTGATGCGTACTGATAAATAATTGGGTTATTTATCTTTTTATACCATGTATTTTAAGTTTATTCAAATATTATATCTTCGGTTTTAGATCTTGTTGAATTCATATTTTCAGATAGATTTAATACATAAATTTATACATTTTTTCAATCAATATTTAAAATTGATCTAAGAAATTGCTCAAAATATCCTAAATTGAAAAATAGGAGAACTTTACACATTTGAAAAAAACTTTGTACTAAGGTTTTTCAACTTCAAAAATGTATAAAGTACCATAAGAATAAGTGTTTTGTATGTTTTTATTTTTGTTTTCTTTTATTTTTTAAAAGTTTTAATTTTTTCTATTTTATTTAAGGATAATTTGGTCATTTTAAAGGTCAAAATTAACTATTGACTGAAATAAGGTATAAATTCATGTATTAAATCTAATATAAAGGTATACATTCAATGAGATTAAAACCGAAGATATAGGCTTTGAATTAACTTAAAATAAAGAGTATAAAAAGATAGATATCCCTAAATGATATTACGTTCATATAATCAAGGTTTGGTTCTTTTGAATTTCGTTACTTCTGGTTTTGGTTGACGTCCACACCATCCGGCAGGCCAAAGGCAATCAGGTGATGAGGGTGCTGCTCTTCCCACCGCGTACACATCTGCAAGGCAAAGACAATATTGTGGAATTCGTACAATATGTTTTTTCCTCTAAACTAATATAACAAGAAAGATTAATTTTATAAATGTTCATTAAGTTTTACCTTCAGTTTTATTTTAATCTTTAACATCTAAAAAGTCTCATTTTAGCTCCTAATTTTTATATTATTTTGGTTTTGATTCCTCAGTCTGTTAAATGCTAAAGATTCAATGGAATATTTTTAAAATGTCTCACTTTGGTTTCTGATCTATTAGTTTGTTTCACTTTTGATCCCTCTATTAGCAAGGTATTATTCCGGATCAAGATTAAATAAAAATAATTTATTATATTGTTATTTAAATGTGCTTTATTTTTTAAAAGGTAAAGTAAAATATTTAATGTCAGTATATTATATATGTGCATGTATATTTAGAAATTATGATTATCTGGCACTATATAAATACATATATATCTATAAATCACATGCATAGCTTTCTATTTAAAATGTGTGATTATTAAATACTTATATGGTGGTATTAAAAATTCAATTTATCTTTTTTTCTTTTGATTAAAATTCACCTTTCTAACAAATCTAATAAAATTGTTTTTTGTTTTAATTACATGTATTAAAATAATTATGTTTAATTTTTAACTTTAGATAGTTTAAATTTTAGTCTCTAATAACTATTAGTCATAATAGAGGGACTAATAGCGAAACAAAATGATAGATTAGAGATTAAAGTGAAGCATTTTAAAAGTTTTCATAAAATATTTAACACCTAATTAATGAAAAGACCAAAACTGAAACAAAATAATAGATTAATAATGAAAATGAGACTTTTAAAATGTTAGAAACTAATTTGGAAATAAGGATAACCTTAGAACCGTTAGTCAAAGTAAGCCTAACCAGATACTTACTATATTATTTTCTTTAAAAAAAAATACTTACTTGTAAATGTGCCGCCTAGTAGAAGCATGACGATGACGAGAAACTCCCTAACAAACGAGAACTTCCACGCCATTTTTATCGAACA
>CAMOHE010039554.1:0-31909 GCA_946598075.1 Artocarpus hirsutus
ATATATTATATACGAATCATGAAGTGATTCGTTAAAAAAAAAAAAAAAGGAGGTTAAAAGTTTACGTTTCACGTAAACAAAGTTTTTAATATATATATATATATATATATAGAAAGAATCACCTACATGATTCATTCGAAAAAAAAAAAAGAAAAAAAAAAGAAAATGAAGGAAAAGAAAAAGAAAAAAGAAAAAGGAAAGGGAAAGTAAAAAAGTTACAACCCTATAAAATATATCATTTCCCTATATGTATGATATGGTGATTATTTTCATATTGAAAAGTCAATTGAAAAATAACTAATTGCTCAGTTATAAATAGGGAGAGATAACAGTTATCTCTAGAGTTTTTGATTCACATAACTTTTGCAAAATACTCAGAGAGAAAAACTGAGTGTTCTTCTCTGAAAAAAAAGGCCTGCTATCTCATGTGTTGAGTACATAGCAGATTCAGAAAAGTGTGAGAAAAATTCATTCTTAAAGTTTGACGCCCACTCGTCTTTCCATTGGTGTGGAGGCTTGGATTGGAAGATCGTGGTGTCAAAGAGGAAAGCTAGGATACCCTAATAGTCTTCAAAAGGTTTGTAAAATTCCTAAAGCTTTCTATTATTAATTAAAATTATATATCTATCCCGATGAACAAAGTTTTTGAAAAATTTTTGTTTGTCAACGATCCACCTCTTCCGCTGCATTTCCTATTTTTAATTCCAACACATCTCCGTTGATGGCTTCTTTGAAAAGTTGAACTCCTCGATCCTTACCTTGTTCACGTGCCACTTCACCATGCTCATCCTTGAGCTTCGCTTCTCCTAGTCCTCCCCATTCAATGAGTCCGTGGTGTCCTCATCCGTCCCTGAAATCCATACAACTATCGTCAAGAACTTTGTACCGCATGAACAATACGAAGAAGATAATGAAGAAGAAGAAGGTGGCGGTAGGCCAGTCCGTCATAAAAGTGAACGTGGGCTTCGACGAGGCAACCAAAAAAAAAAAAAAGAACCACCGATGGGCTGGGTCGCCACATTGGTTCACGAACGGGATAGGTATGTCACGACCAATGACCTCCAATGGCAACCGACGGTGAGGAAACTACACCTTGATGAGATCTACTCCTATCGTCGATCTGGCTCGCCATGATGTTGCGATGGGAATGCGACCTCCTGCTGTCGATATGCTTCCTACTGTTGATTTGCATCTTGTTGTCGAGCTACCTCGTGTCGTCGTTGTTGTATTTCTGGTGTAATGGAGGGAGCTCTAGTTACTCCTCCATAGGCGGAGGAGAATAGTTTTTTTGATTTTGCGTTTCTTATTTATTTTATTTTATTTTATTTTTGGGTTTGTTGATGAATTAGTTGTTATGGACTTATTTTAGCTGTGGTGAGCTTGTTTATTCTTAACCGTTGGATTTAAATTTGATTGACAAAAATACTTAGTGGTTTATTCACTCAAATATTTACCAATTTGTCAATAATAAATCAATAATAGATTCATATGTCTTGGGAGACACCTAAATTAATGTTACTTTTAATGTCGTCGTTATTTTGTATAGCAGTGAATACGAATCGTTTCTACAAAGGATTGAATTTAATCAATAAGTTATTTATTTTCAAAATAAAGTAAAAAGGGAAATTTAGAATTATTAACTAAAATATTAAAAAAAAGTAAATTAAATAAAACTAATAGCACGAATTTGTGAACAATGATAATTAAATTAGTTAAAGGTTCATTTGCCACCACTAAACAATAATTATGTAATTGATCTTAGAATTACTTTTAATTTCCTATCGAAATTATAAATCATAGATAATGACAAATACTGCTATTTCAACCTTTTTTTAGTTTGTAGATTTAATAAGACAAGCACTCTATGAAACCCTTATCTATTAAACAACCTTGAACAAGCTCTCTAAATTTAATCAAACAGAAGCATTAGATTGAGAAAGATAGCTTGATCAATGCAACAATCACACAAGCTTGGATTATTTAACCTAGGTTATGTTCCACAAGCAACTATATGAAAGGTTGACAACAATCAACAATCACAATTTGCTACCAACAATTAACAACTCAAGACAATAACATACCAAGATTCCTAATCTAGTAATATATAATTATTCTATCTCACTTAGTTAGCCACCTCAAACAAATAAAACAAAAATAATAAACATTAAAAACATAAGAACATAAGCAATTCCTATTGGAAAAATTGAAAATAATTTTGAAATATCAATCACATATTTAAGTCTAGGGTTTTGAAATCACACTTAACCAAAGAGAAGTTTAGCCTAACATAGTCATAAAATTAAACAATGAAAAATAAATTAATATCATATTCAAAGTTCAAAGAAAAGAAAGAAAAAGAAAAACTTATTGACGATTGAGAAGAAATTTGTAGGTGGATGAAACTTCTTGAATTTCAAGAGAAGTCTCCTTCCTTTTTCTCTCTTTTTCTCTCTAAAAGATGGCTAAAAAATATGTGTAAAACTCCCCATTTGTGTTTCTAAGTATGCTATTTATATGTTTTCACTTTGGGTGAATAAAAAGGCTTAACATTGGGGGTCAAATTTGACTTCATAGCTTAAGGGACGCTTGGGGGTGAGAAACCATGGTGTGGTTGCACTCGAAGCATGAATTTCCATGCGAGTAGGGTTGGAAGTGCACGAGGGTGCACATGATGCCTCATGGCCAAGCAAAACACTAGGCTTTGGGCTGTGGATTTTTCTTCCGCAAGCAACTGCTCATTTCTCTATGTTAGACATGTATGCCCTAAAGAGTAAAAATGTAATATATTTTAGAGATATTTTTATCAATAAAGAATTTATTATTATTTATATACCAAATATTGTCCTCTTTATGTTTATATTTGTTAAATATATGATAAGCAAACAAAAGTCTGAGAGTGTCGGTCTAAACCTTTTAGAATCAGGCATATGGTGGACAGATTATGCGGAAGACATGATTCTAAAAGCGATGGTCTAAATCATAAGATCTGTAATCGAGGGAATAAAGTTGGGCACTTTATTCATGCAAAGATTGTTATGTTGTCTATATCCCTAACGAGAGATGGTTTGTTTTGACCATCGGAGGTGGACTTCGTGAATAGAAACTTTGGTGCATTGTCATAGGTGACGATGTATTGGATCGGGACATAAAGTGAATTAATTTTGATTAATAATTCTATCTCAGCAAATTGATTCACTTTAGACAATCATATGTGTTGTATCTGTTAGACATGTATGCCCTAACGAGTAAAAATGTAATATGTTTTTGGAGACATTTTTATCAATAAAGAATTTACTTATTATTTATATACCAAATCTTATCTCTTTATGTTCATATTTGTTGAATGTATGATAAACAAACAAAAGTCTAAGACTGTTAGTTTAAACCTTTAAGAATTGGGCATATGATGGACATATTATGCGGAAGACACGATTCTTAAGGTGATAGTCAAAATCGTAAGATCTGTAATCGAGAAAATAAAGTTTGATGCTTTATTCATGCAAAGATTGCTATGTTGTCTATATTTCTAACGGGAGATGGTTTGTCCTAACCATCGGAGGAGGATTCCATGAATAGAAACATTGATGCATTGTCATGAGTGATGATGCATTCGATCAAAACATAAAGAGAATTGATTTGGATTAATAATTCTGACTTAACAAATTGATTCACTTTAGACAATCATTTGTATTGCATCTTAATCTTGAGATAAATAGTGTGCTTGTTGTCTTGACTTATGTCTTTTGATGTACAAAAGGGTGACATCCATATTTTATGTAGGTACACATGCCGGTACGATAGAGGCATGACCCTTGATAGCGTAGACCTATTATTCATAGATATGGAATCCATAGCTCCTCTTTAGGAGTAGTTGACATTCTCTTATATGCATTATCTTGTAATTGGAAAACTTAAGCGCTCAACCATTTTGATACATAGGTGTAATCAAATGGTATACTGTCTTTGGATCGTAAGTTTTCTGATGGTGAGATAATAGAACGTAAGAGAAAAGTAATCAGGAAGGTAAGACATAATTTATGCTTAAGCCAATTATGGATAATCTTATGGGGATATGATACATTATGATATGTCATGGAGACTTAGCTATACAGGCTTCGTAATTCTATATAGTTTGAGAGTGTAGCTCTAAGCTTTTAGTGGAGTAATGTTGGATATATAATTATGAAGTGTATATTTGGGATATTGGGTTTCATAATTATCAAAAGCTTGAACTATATAGATCCATCAGCTCCCCTTAGCTAGCTCATAAACAATCCTGTAATGATATGGGGTGCATTTCTAATAATTAGTGACTTATGTCAAATTATCAGATTTTCTGAAAATTCGATAGGATCAAACAATTCATGTCTGTTTATTAGTTGAATCAATTTTGTGAAAATTAGTTCAAGATGAACTTGTTGAATTATCGAGATCTGATAATTCATGTCTATTTATTAGTTGGATTAATTTTAAATTAATTCAAGATAAACTTGGTGAATTATCAAGAATATTTATTTTCCGAGAGACTATCTAGATATGATTGTTTTAATCAGATAACTTCTCTATTGGGTTGTTTGAATTAAAACTGAGGCTCTATCTTAAGAGTCTCGGGTGAAAAATAAAAGATTTGTAGAGATCATTTATCATAAGTTCAGCAGGCTAATCTTTAAATTTGGCCTATCGATGGAATAAGTTCGACGGGCTAATCTACTAGTTCGACCTCCCGATCGAGTGATAAATAGATCATGTATTTTCACGTAGATTTTATCTGATACTGATTCTGATTTGAAATTTTGAAGTCTTTTTTGATAAGGATTGATCCTTAGTCCCAACATCTAAAAATAGGAGAGTAAGACTCATTGTTATTTAGATCAATTGAGAGATTAAGAATGAGACTTTGCTAGTGCAACCTTGCTGGTACGACTCTAAAACTCCCTATGAGCTATTATTCACACATCATGAACTATAGCTTTGGGTTTTCTCAATTGGTTGAAAGGAGAGTCGCCTAGTGTAAGAGTTGTACAAGTGTGCCAACACTCCCACCGATGTGGATAGAGAATAGCAAAGAAGACTAGTTGGATGAAGCTCTTTTGGAACGTTACTTCTCTTCATGGATGAATAATAGGCTCGTTGTCTTGACTTATATCTTTTGATGTACCAAAGGGTGACATCCACATTTTTATGTTGGTACGCATGCCGATACATTGGAGGCATGACTTTTGATAGTGTCGACTTGTTATTCATAAATATAGAATCCATAGCTCCTTTTTAGGAGTAGATGGTATCCTCTATATGTGTTATCCTATAATTGAAAAACTAGAGTACTTAACTATTTGGATACATAGGTGTAATCGAATGATATATCGTCTTTGGATGGTAAGTTTGCCGATGGTGAGATAATAGAACGTAAGATAAAAATAATTGAAAAGGTAAGACAGAATTTATCCTTAAGCTGATTATGGATAATCCTATGGGGAAATGATACATTATGATATGTCATGGAGACTTAGCTATACAGGCTTTGTAATTCTATATAGTTCAAGAGTATAGCTCTGAGCTTTTAGTAGAGTAGCGTTGGAGTTGATAATTATGAAATGTATGTATAGAATATTGGGTTTTATAATTATCGGGAGCTTGAACTATATAGATCCATCAGGTCCTCTTTGCTAGCTCATAATAAATCCTATAACGATATAGTGTGTTTTTCTAATAAATTGGTGACTTATGCCAAATTATTAGATTGGCTAAAATTTGAATTAATTGGATTTAACAATTCATGTTAATTTATCGGTTGAATTTATTTTGTAATTAATTTGAGATAAATATATTGGTTTATCGGTTGAATTAATTTGGCGAATTAATTCATGGTAAATATGTTGAATTATTATGGATAATATCTTATTTGTATGGGTTTATCTAGATATGACTATTTTAATCAAATAACTTCTCTATTGGGTTATTTGAATTAAAATTGAGGCTCTATCAAAAGATACCTGAAACTAATAAGACAGGAATTATCCAATAGGTTGAGATAGTATCTATCGAATCAACCTTGGAATTTGAATTTAATTCAAACTGGAATCTCTGACAACGTGGTCAATCGCACCATGGCAATCAGAATCAGAATCTGATTACGTGGATTAGATTCTGAAACTGATTCAAATTGATTCAAACTCAGATTTTAAGGCCTTATCTGATAATAATTGACCCAGGTCCAACCTCTATAAATAGAGAATGAGTTCTCTTTGTTATTTAGATCAATTGAAAAAATCTAAAATTAATACTCTACTAGTGAGACCCTGAAACTCTCTAGAGAGTTATTGTTCACAAATCACGAACAGTAATTCTAGGTATTTCTCAATTGGTTGGAAGGAGAGTTACCAGTGGAAGAGCTATATGTTGTGCGCCCACACGGACTTCGGTCATGGATAGAGAATAGCAAAGAAGACTAATTGGTTGAAGCTCTTCTAGAATGTTACTTCTCTCAACGGATTATGGAGCTTTTCGGCAAAGTAAGGTTAATAAGACCTAGTTAATTTATGCATAAAACGTGTCAAACTTATGTTTTGAAAAATACTCTGGTATGAATATTTTAAAATTTCCATTGCACACTATTTTTTCAACAATTAGTATCAGAGCCATGGTTTTTACTTAAATTTATGAGTTTGTGATCATATTATACGTATAAATTATGTGATCTTGATCTCTTTTATACTTGAATTTAATTTTTTAGAGAGTTGGCACTTTAGGTTTTCTATATATTTTATGTTGTCATGGATTATATTGTGAATGTTTATATTAATTATATATGGTTGATTAAATTATTATTTAATTAATTATTAATTAATTAATTAATTTGTGCCTGTTATGGTTCCTTAGAGGTTAGAATCTGTATCTAGGTTTTTCATATAATTAGATGGCAGACTATCATCTCTGTCTAGGAATTATTATTTAAATTTAAATTTATAAGAATTTTGTAATTAAATAATCATTTTGAGACTATAGATCTAGAAGATAGATGATAGTATTCCATAGGTATTTCTTAAGTCTCTAATTTTATATTTTTGAATTATTGAAAATAAAATTAAAAAACAACGTTAAAATTGTTTTCTAGAAATTCTGCCCAGGTGAAGGTGCAGTTGACCGTGATACACATACTACAGTCAATCGAGGCAGCACAGGGCAAAATGGTGGCTCTGGCGGGAGGCCAAACTTTTGGGTTTGACAAGCCAATTGTTGATAGGTAGTCGACCACGATGTACATACCGCGGTCAACCGCATCACCGGTAGGCCGAATTCATAGTTTGGTAGGCTAGCAAAGAGCAATGTTTTTTGAAAAAAGGTATGCTTTCCAATGCTGTTTTGATTTTATTTTTGGGACAATTTTGAGAAAAATTAAATTTGGATATGATTGGAAATATGAAGTATTCAATCTATATGGTATTAAAGACTTGAAGATGGACATTACGTAAAGAAGGATACAATTTGAAGATTCAAGGATGAAGAATCGATAATATTTTTTGATTATTCTCTTATAATCTTTATTTTCTATTCTCTGGGGTGGGACCATAATATTACGGCTATTTATTATTATTTTGCTTATAGTTTTGCATGATTACTTTGCTTGTCTACATTATAATATAATTTGCCATGTCTATTAATAACATGACATATAGAATAGGGAGTGCCGCTCATTAAAAATTGTTCATACATATTTTTAAAATAAAACCTTGACTTCAAAAGATTGAGTGGGAGAAGGTTTTCGAAGAAAGAACTTATTGCCTTTATCGTTAGTCCATAGGTAGTACATGGTGGTTCCGACACCCAAGAAGGGACTTCATCGTGTACCAGGTTGGATCTCTAAGAGGATAAGATATTTTAGCATGATTTATCGTTGCCCCTAGGTGGTAATTATAAATCATGGATAAAATATTAAAACAATGGTTATACATTCATGTTAATTTTATTATTAACCTTCCCTAGGAGCTCTATTAATAAAATTAATGACCAAAGAAATGATTATTAATATATGCTAGATCATACGGGTCCTAGATGGCATATATTAATTAGGACGGGATCCGTGTTCCTGATTGAGTTTGGCAAGTCTCCCTTAGACGGCTTGTTGAATTCTAAATCATGAATTATCATTGTAAGGTTATAATATTTTCAAAGTTTTTACACGTAAACACATTATTTGTTTTTTACATGATTGTGTTATCTTACTAAACTATTATTATATGTTTGCTCATGTTTGATTTTTGATTCTTTATTGTAGATTAAAAACGTCTAAAAACGCTTTATCTTTACCTTTGATACTTGACAAAAACCGTTTAACTAGTGAGAACTATAATGATTGGAAACAAAACCTAAACATCATCCTCTCCTTTAAGAAACCAAAATTTGTGCTGACGACACCTTATCCTACCGAGCCTATGGGAGATTCCACCAATGATCAAATCTAAGCATATAATCGTTGGAAATAAGCTAATAATCAGGCCTACTGTTATGTTATAGCCATCATGAATAACATGCTGTAGGCTCAACATAAAGATTTTGATACTACGAAGCAAATCTTGGATAATCTTGAAAATATGCTTGGAGGCCAAGCCATAACAAAATGGCAAGGGGCATTTCAGAAACTCTTAAACAGCAAATAGAGACCAAGGACATTTGTGATGGAGCATATGATGTTAGTCATGGGTTACCTCACAAAGGCTCAAACAATAGAGCTGACATTGATGCTAAAACACATATGACTATGGTTTTTGAGACTCTATCTAAGGAATTTATAACTTTGCTTAGAGCTACATTTAATCTAAGCAATAGATGGAATATGACCTTAACTGAGTTGATGAAATAGTTGTAGGAGTTCGAGCTGCTGATCAAGGAAACTCCTACTAGTAGAGAGGTTAACTTGGCGGCTGCACCTAGTTCCAATCCCAATCCAGGGAATGGAAGAAAGCAGAAGGGTTAAGAACGGAAAGGTTGGGCACATAAAGAAGAATTGCAAGGACTTCGGTTCTAGAGGAGGTAGGTGTGATCTTCTAGTTATAAAAGCATATTTGGTTGAAGAAATAAGTGACACTTGGGTGGTCATAGATTTTGGAGCAACTAATCATGTTTCTGTTTCTCTTAAGGCATTCCGGGAGACAAGAAGCCTACTTTTTGAAGACTTCACGTTTCGGATGAGCGATGGATCCTTGGTGTTGGCCGAAGTAGTGGGAGATGTCCGTCTTTACTTTGATAATAATAGGAGTATGGTTTTCAAGATTGTTTTGATGTTCCTAAACTTAAAAGGAATTTGATATTTGTAGCTTGTTTATTTAAAGATTCTTATTCAATTTCTTTTAATAATAAAGTGGTGATTCGTGAAAACAAATCTTTTATCTATGATAGATGGATGCAAAACAATTTGTATTTTATCAAACCTAAGATGGACTCACAGCTTAACATTGAGGTTAATGATAATAACTCTAAAAGACTTAAAACTTCTCACTCTAATAAGACTTATCTTTGGCATTTGCGACTAGGTCATATTAACCTGAATAAGATTTAAATGTTGGTAAAGGATGGACCTTTAAGTCACTTAAAGGTAGAATTTATACCACAATGTGAATCTTATTTGGAGGGTAAAATAACCAAAAGACCATTTGGGTATAAGGACAATAGGCTGAAGGGGTTCTAAAACTTATACATGGCGATGTTTGAGGACTCATGAACATCTAGGCACGAGGAGGGTATGTGTATTTCATCACTTTTATTGATGAATACTCAAGGTATGGGTCTATGTGCCTAATGCACCACAAAAGCGAAACTTATGACAAATTCAGAGAGTTTGGGCTGAAGTGGAAAACTAATTGGGTAGACCCATAAAGGCACTCGATCCGATTGAGGGGGAGAATACCTTTTTGATGAGTTCTTCGGACACTTATTAGAGAATGGGATTTTATCCCATTTGACTATGCCAGGCACTCCATAGTAGAATGATGTGGCTGAGAGAATAAATAGTACTTTGTTGGACATAGTCAGGTCCATGATGAGTTATTTATCATTGCCTTTGTCCTTTTAGGGATATGCACTACAAGCCGCATGTTATCTTTTGAATAATGTGCCTTCAAAATCGGTTCTTAAAACTCCTCATGAGTTGTGGACAGGGAAAAGGATTTCTTTAAACCATATTCGCATGTGGGGATGTTGGTCTCGTGTCCTATTTAAGGATGCAAATAAGTTGGAAGCATGTTCAAAAGTTTGCGTGTTTGTAGTATATCCAAAAGTGACTAAAGGGGGTTATTTTTATAACTCAAAGGAAAATAAAGTTATGGTTTGAACCAATACAACTTTCCTTGAGGATAGTTACATAGACGACTTTAAGCCTCAAAGCAAAGTGGTGCTTGAGGAGTTAGCGAGTGATTCGATCACTCCAAGAGTTTCAAATGAAACCACTTGATCTTATGTCTATTACGCACTTTAAAATAACCCTAAGTATAAGGTTGTCTCAAGTAATATTTACTCGGTGAATCTGAGATCGAACCCACAGGGAAGGATTTATTCAGTTCTAGTATATATATTATATTAACTTTTTCTTTTTATTTAAGCTGAAAAATTTGAGGATTAATATTTATTATTTATAGTATATATTTACAATATTTATACAATTTTACAACATTTTTCATACTTCGTTTTTGATAATTTGGAACTTTAATAATAAGAAATACAGACAAAATTAAAATGGAACTTTAACAATAAGTGCAGATAATTAAAATAACTTAAGCAAAGTAACGACGGTAATTCAAAGAAATAAAACAATAATAATAACAAGGCTGAGGTTTAAGGTTTTCATTCTAACAATTATCTTAAATATATTTTAGTTTTTCTTTTTATTTATTAGTAGGTTTAAGTATATACTATGCCATCCTATGTCGACAATAAATCAAGAATTATCAAGATTTATTGTGCCATTTCATGTTTATAATGTAGCAGAAGCACAACTTAATAATTGGGCAGCATTTCAACATAACTTAACTAAACTAACAACCAAGATAGTAAGTTAGGAATTTACCAAACCGTTCTCTATCTATGAGCAATCAAGGTCCTTCCAAGCATTATCCGTGCTAGTTTATGTTGTCGATAAATCAAAACTGTAATTTTGACAGAGTTCTAGCTAAGAAAATATTGAAATCCTAAGTTTTCTAAGAAAGTATTTTGGCATTACAACTGCTTAGAAAACTAAGAACAATAAAAAATATTTAAGGTAATTTTGCCAATATTTCCCCTCTCCCCTCAACTAAAAAGAAATTTAAAAAGACATAATTAATAAAGTACTACTGATATTATTAGGCATAATTTTTACAACATAAACTAAGAAATATTTTACAAGAAACTAGACTAAAAACTAAAATAAAAACAAAAATATAAAAGATTAACTATTTATACAATAGTGTTTTTCACTACGTGGAAGAGGCATTGTAGAACTGGGCATCAAAGGCTTAGTATTTATAGAGTCTAAAAACTACTATTCATCTATTTTTTTTATAATTTTTTTTACTGTAGCTTTGTTGAAAAATTTGAATCAAAATATCCAAAATTTTCCTTTTTTTTTTCACATGAGATTCCCTTCTTTATTATCTGAGAATTCGTTTGAAATCCCCTACTTCTCGGCGGTTGGTAGTATTGAAACAGGCTGATCGTGGCCATTGAAAGCACAATCTAATGGATTGGGATCGCTGAATAAAATCGATCAATGTCATCTGATTCAATAGCTTGAAAGACGCATGCTTGGGAAGACGCCCGCACACAATCCGACATAGCCTAAAGCACTCTTTGACGCTCATGAAAGCTGTCAGCGCGTGTGATGCACTCGCGAATCACGGATCGACATGTGGACCGCACTACTAAGACTCGCTGACATAATGGATGATGTGCTAACATGCATCCTCTTTTTCGGACGGTCATGATTGTTTGGGCTGTTCATCCAAAGGCTAGAAACTCACCACGTGTCCTCTTAAATTTAAATTAAAATTTTTAATTATTTTTGATGCATTTAATGTTCGATTTTGTCTGTTTTTACGCCGTTTTGCTTCGTTTTTCCTTTAGATTTAAAATCTAAGATTTACAAACACACTAAAATTAATTATTTTACAAACATAATATTTACAAAAATATTAAAAATATTTATTTTACATTAATACACACAAAATTAATTAAAAATAGATAAAAACTTCTAAAACTTATAAAATTTCTAGTCGTTTTTTGGTTTACCACAGAAATGATTTTTATGACTTGGAAATATTTTTAAACACACCATCAAACACATTAAGACTCAAAATAAAATCACACAATACTATTTTTACAGTTTTGATTATTCACAAATTAAACATATATTTAATACACCGAAACAACTCTAAAAATTATTAAAAATATTATTAAACATAAAACACAATAAAAACACATTTTCACACTAAGATACTAAAACACTGTTTATCACTAGATTATTGTAATTAAGGAGTCTTATAAGAAATATTAATGCAAAATGATTGATTTTAACCGTGCATTTTCTAAGTCTCATCACCATTCCAATTGGTGTAGAAAAACCAACCGAGCCTGAGCAACAATCTAAGGGGATTCGACATAGTGGGAGGATCAGGCATCAATCCGAGAGGTATACGTTCAATGGTGAGGTCTTTTTGGCTGAATCGGATGAACATGACAGGGATCCTTATACTTACGTAGAGGCCATGGTGGATATTGATTTGAAACTCTAGATAGAAGCCATGAACATAGAGATGAAGTCTAACAAGACTAATTGGGTCTGAGAGCTTGTGGATCTTCTTGAAGGGATAAAACCCATAGGGTGTAAGGAACATTGGTAGCTAAGGGATACATGTAAAAGGAAGGAATTGATTACGAGGAAAACTTTATGCCTGTAGCCATGTTAAGTCCATCCATATTCTCTTGTCTATAGCTGCCGCTCTCGACTATGAGATTTGATAGATGGATGTCAAGACGGCCTTTTTAAATTACTATTTTGATGAGTCCATATATATGGAGCAGTTAGATGAGTTTAAGGCTAAAGGTTAGGAGCATAAGGTTTGTAAGCTATTAAAGTCAATTTATGAACTTAAGCTGGCTTTTCAGTCCTGAAACATAAGATTTGATCAAGTGATCAAGACTTATGGGTTCGAACAAAATGTTGACGAACCATGTGTTTACAAACACATTAAGGATATGAAGGTGATTTTTCTACTGTTGTATATAGATGACAACCTTTTGATAGGCAATGACGTTGGGGCATTGCTATTGATCAAATTATGGTTGAGTGAAGCTAACTATGTTCTTGGTATCTAGATTTTTTGGGATAGGAAGAATAGGATGATAGCTTTATACTAAGCTAGCTACATGTATAAACTTTTCAGGAGGTTTGCAATGTAGGATTCGAAGAAAGGTGGGCAACCATCTAGGTCTGGAATTACTCTTTCTAAGAAGGACTCACCAAAATCTGATGAAGAAAGAGAATACATGAACAAGGTGCCTTATGCTTCGACAATGGATAGTCTTATGTATGCCATGCTTTGCACATACTGGATATTTGTTATGCAGTCGAGATTGTAAGTCAATTTTAGGTAGATTCAGGACTGAACCACTAGGATGCAGTCAAGCATATTTTCAAGAACTCGAGAAGGACTTGAGGAAATATGCTTGTATATTTGGTTAAGGATTTAATTCCTCCAAGACATACTGATTTAGATTTTCAATCTTGTCCGGATTATAGGAGATTGACTTTGAGTTTTATGTTACTCTAGGCAGTGAAGCCATCAGTTGGAGAGGTGTGAAGTAAGATTGTACTTTGGATTCAATGATGGAGGCCGAGTATGTGGCAATTGGCGATGCTTTGAAAAAAGTGGTGTGGCTTTGCAAGTTCCTTAAGGATCTTGAGGTAGTTCCTTATATAGATAAGGGGGTATCGCTATACTGTGATAATAGTGTGGTAGTAGCAAATGCTAAGGAACCAAGGTTTCATAAGAAGAGTAAGCATATTGATCAAAAGTATCATGTGATAAAGGACTTCGTAGAGGGCGGGCATGTCGCTGTATGCAAGGTCACGTTAGAAGACAATTTAGCTAATCCATTCACAAAGACACTTACTGGGACAATCTTCTAGAGGCATGCAGAAGCTATGAGGATGCAAGATTTGTCATATTTACTACTTAGTGCAAGTGAGAGATTGTTAGACATTTATATCCTAAGGAGTAAAAATATAATATGTTTTTGGAGACATTTTTATTAATAAAGAATTTATTTATTATTTATATACCAAATCTTGTCCTCTTTACATTTATATTTATTGAATGTATGATAAGCAAACAAAAGTCTGAGACTGCTAGTCTGAACCATTTAGAATCAGGCATATGATGGACAAATTATGTGGAGGACACAATTCTAAAGGTGACGATCTGAATCATAAGATCCGCAATCGAGGGAATAAAGTTGGGTACTTTATTCATGCAAAGATTGTTATGTTGTCTATATCCTAAATGGGAGATGGTTTATCTTGTCCATCGGAGGTGGACTTCGTGAATAGAAACATTGGTGCATTGTCATAGGTGACGATGTATTGGATTAGGACGTAAGTGAATTAATTTAGATTAATAATTCTATCTGGGCAAATTGATTCACTTTAGACAATCATATGTATTGTATTTTAATCTTGAGGTGAATAATGGGTCCATTGTCTTGATTTATGTATTTTGACGTCCCAAAGGGTGACATCCATATTTTTATGTTGGTACGCATGCCGAAACGTTGGAGGCATGACTTTTAATAGCGTAGAACATATATGGAACCCATAGCTCCTCTTTAAGAGTAGATGATATCCTCTTTTATGTGTTATCTTGTTATTGGAAAACTAGAGCGCTCAACTATTGGATACATAGGTGTAACCAAATGGTGTGCCGTCTTTGGATGGTAAGTTTGCCAATGGTGAGATAATGGAATGTAAGATAAAAATAATCAGGAAGGTAAGACAGAATTTATCCTTAAGCCGATTATGGATAATCCTATGGGGATACGATACATTATGATATGTCATAGAAACTTAGCTATAGGGGGTGTCGTAATTCTATGTAGTTTGAGAGTACAGCTCTAAGCTTTTAGTAGAGTAGTGTTAGAGTTGACATTATGAAATATATATCTAGGATATTAGGTTTCATAATTATTGAGAGCTTGAACTACATAGATCCATCAGGTCCTCTTTGCTAGCTCATAATGAATCTTGTAATGATATGACATGTTTTTCCAATAAATTGGTGACTTATGTTAAATTATTAGATTAGCTAAAATTCGAGTTAATTGGATTTAACAATTCATGTTAATTTATCAGTTGAATTTATTTTGTAATTAATTCAAGATAAACATATTGGTTTATTGATTGAATTAATTTGGTGAATTAATTCATGGTAAATATGTTGAATTATTGTGGATAATATCTAAGTTGTATGGGTTTATCTAGATATGACTATTTTAATCAGATAACTTCTTTATTGGGTATTTGAATTTAAATTATTCGAGTTAATTGGATTTAACAATTCATGTTAATTTATTAGTTGAATTTATTGTGTAATTAATTCAAGATAAACATATTGGTTTATCGATTGAATTAATTTGGTGAATTAATTCATGGTAAATATGTTGAATTATTGTGGATAATATCTAATTTGTCTGGGTTTATCTAGATATGACTATTTTAATCAGATAACTTCTTTATTGGGTATTTGAATTTAATTGAGGCTCTATCAAAAAATATCCAAAACTAATAAGATAGGAATTATCCAATAGGTTGAGATAGTATCTATCAGATCAACCTTGGAGTTCAAATTAAATTCGAACTAGTATATGCCACGACACGGTTGACTATGCCTTTGTATCATGGTTGGCTATGGCAATCAAAATCAAAATCTGATTATGTGGATCAGATTTTGAAACTGATTCAAATTGATTCAAACTTAGATTTTGAGGCCTTATCTGATAATGATTGAGGCCTTATTAATAATAGGCCTTACTATTATTAATAAGTAATTACTAATGTTAATTAATAATGTGGTATTTCTATTGCTGTAAAAAAAATCCGTTCTTTTAATTTTCAAAAAGTTCTTCCATTTTCTTGATTTTGAAAGTTCAATCATTTATTTAAAAAGATGGCTAAAAATAAATCATTTACCTAATTTTAAAAAAATGTTTATCTTTTTTATTTAGAAATTGAAACATAATTATTAAAGGAAATGCTATGGTAAGATCTACTGAAAGGTCCTATTGATAAGAACCTTTATCAATTTTATTTCTCTTTTATTTTTTCACTGTCAGATTAAAATTCAATGGTGTAAGATTTAAGCATCTTATAAACAAAAATAAACCCAACCTCGCCTTATCTTTTTTATTTTCAAATCATATTTTTTTTTAATAAATAAACTTAAAAAAAAAGGTGAAGAACAAATCTCCTTCTCCGTTGTTGGTATCATTCTCAACGATGTCAAATTCTGCTAGATCAGGTTGCAAACTATGGGGGTTGTGATTCCATCTATGAGCCTCACAATTTTGGCCACGATGGCTTCACCATCGTGCTTGGCTACTATCGATAGAGATTGTGATAGGGTGTAATCTTAGCAGTGATGGGGGTTGTGACTTCGTCTGTGACCCTCGTAATTTTGGCCACGATGGCCTTGCCATTGTGCTCGACTACTCTTGAAGGAGGTCATGATAAGGTCGCGACCCACGAAGGCGGATAATCGTGACAGCAATTCATAACCCACAATCGGTGCCATATATCATCATGGATCCAAATCATCATGTCCTTGTTGGCAGCACGTCAGTGAAGCTTCTCTATGCATGTTGGGTCACAAAAGACGTCATAAGTGCCGTGGACTATCAACATTGGAACATCCACCTCCTTGAACCTCCCCTATAGCTCCTTGAAAACCCTAAGCAGCTCTAGTGCCGTCGCTGCCCTCAGCCTCGCCATTGACCTCCTCGAGCTTTGCCTGTTTATGATAGTTGCGACCCATGACCTCTGATGGCGACTGACAGAGGCAAAGTCGTGATCCTCAAATGTTGCATTTTGAGGTTGCTGGAGACAACTTTTGGTAGCTATAGATTACCCATTCCTTTGATTTTTTTTAGCTTTATATTTTTTAATTTTGTATTTTTAGTTTTTTAATAATCTAATAAAATTGGGCTCATTTAATTATTATAAGCTTGTTAATGTTTAACACAAATTTAGATCTGATGGTACAACATAGTTTTTATCAATGATAACTTTTTGTGCGTCTTATTATTATAAGTTAAACATTGTCTCTAAACTAGCACAACTGTTTAGTAAGTCACCAAAGCCACCATTTTTTCTCTCTTTATGCGTTTTGAAGCCCTTATCTTAATTTATAATATATATTAAGGGTTAATTATAGAATTATATTATCCATTTTATTTTTCTCAAATAATACTCTATTTTTAGAAACTATAATAAAACTATAAGGTATTCTTTAGATTTGTATAACTTATTTCAATTTCATACATCATGCACATTGTGAATGAAAAAATTTATAGCAAAATATCAAAAATAATTTTAAATATTTTTGAAAAATATTTTAAACATAAAAAAGCCCTAAAACAAAATATAATTTTTAAAAAGATCTTATATATATATATATATATATATATATGTATGCATATTCTAAATGTTTAAACACCGTTTTGAAATGTTTCTCAAGAGAGGGGAAAAAAACCTCTACCTAAAGAAATAATGGTTGTCTAAGTAAAGTTATTTTTGTCTTTTTTATTTGTTTTCTTCATCCGTAAATTATGCAGTGATAAAAGTGGAATAAGTTTTAATATTAAAAAAACACTTTTTTAGTATCCGAAAACAAATAATAAATTATGGAAAAAAGATTGTACTAAGAGGTAAGCATCTTTTAAATTAATACAAATTTCTTTTTTTTATTTCAAAAACAAATGCAGGTGGTGAGCTGCAATAGGAATATTCATTGAATTGACCTTTAAATTAGGCATAATTATGTAGGAATTACATACGTACTTAAAAGTATATGGTACTTCTTACTTGATTGCATATCCTGATAGAGAGCGGGCACGAGAAAATTGTGTTATATGTCACGGGTCAGTCCGTGGATCAATTTGTGCCCCCCAGGAAAAAGCTATTGCATTCAGGGCCACCTCTTTCCTCATTAAATGCAACGCCACATTAGGTTACATGCTGCCACGCCACATTAGTTGAGATTGTTGAGGTTAGAAGTGAAAATGGAGTACCAACAATATGTGGGATTCGGTAGCAAGGAGCCCATTCTTCTTTAAGCAAGGTGTTGAGTTCGAGTCTTATGTATGGAGAAACAGGTGTTGGGAGAGCTTCTCCCGTATAGGTCCGACCCAGCTCGAATCCAGATTAGTCGGGTTTACTCCCGCTAGAGTTGAGGACCCTTTATGTGGGTTCGTGCCTCTATGTGGTGGGTCCGGACATCGGATGGTTCACCAAAAAAAAAGAAGTGAAAATGGAGTGGAAGAACATGCATCGATTCATAAAGAAAAATATTTTAACAATTTTATTTATTAAAAATAGTTATATAATTTTAATTAAATATAAAAAGCTTAAAAAATTTGTTTTAAATTTTTTAAAGACCTATCAAGATATCCTAACTTTTTTTTGATACTATGATCTTCTAAGTCAAGTATTCACACCAACAAAACAACAGGTAGGCTTTAAACTGCAAGAATAAATTAATCTTACACTTTTTAAGAGAAAAAATTCTTAGTTTTTCTCTTTGGATATTCTGAAAAATATTACATACATAAAAAGATTGGGTATCTCTTTCTTTTATATAACTAAACAATTAATTATTTATTTTTAATTAATTTTAAATTAAAAAACCACCTATTAAACTTTTTAGTAGGTAAATTATATATATCCACTATCAAATATGTGGAGGAGGTGCTTAAGAACAACTCCATGTTTCTTTATTATTATTATTTTTTTTTGGAACTACGATTAACCAACGTGTAAGAGTGTGTGTGTGTGTATTCAAAAAACTAAATCTTCTCCACATACAACATGTATGTGTTTATTATATATACATAGATTTGGTTGAAAACAAAGTCAGAATCCTATGTATATGTGGATATATATATATATTGAATTAATGTAATAAATTATATATATTTAAATTTAAAAAATAATCATATTTATTAAAATTAATTTTAAATTATTTAATTAATTATTTAAAATTGTGCCCATGTTGAAATAGACAAAATTTGGTCTCACCATACATGTGTCATATACAGAATTAAAATTACACTCAAATAATCTTATTATTCAAATATTATTAATTAATTAATTTAAAACATACTTAATTAATCTCATTAATTAAATATTATCAATAAATCAATTAACTAATGCTTAGTTAAATGTGGCAATAGTTATCACATTATATTATGTGTCATAGAGAATATTTTTGTATGTCACATTAATATCTCTAGTGTGACATTATTAATTCAGAATTCAATAATTTTAAATTAAATATATATAATTTATTCTATGAATTAAATCTAATACAGTGTTATAGAGGTGGCAATGGAGACCTATGGACCTACAATTCAAGCTCTAACAAATTTGGCAATTAATTAAACTCTTTAATTAATGTGCCAAATTTATTAGTTTTAGTGTTATTGCACAAAAACCTAAAACTAAACTCTTAAAATTATAGTAAAAATTACTCAAAGAAATTAGCAAGTAGTCTATTGATTTAATCATTACGTATAAATCAACCCTCCATAAATAGTTCATAATAAGAGCTAGGTTTAATTTCTATTGACTTCCCTTTTATATCTTTATTATTAAGTTCCAATAATTCTCTAATGAATAGTTAATTCATAATCTTATTATGAACGAAAGCTCTATTGTTCAAATTTTGAATCATCACTCAAGAGAAGTCATTTTATAACTTCCAAAAGGAAAGAATGGATTCCTTATTTGTATAATGTTATTCCCAGTCATTTATTCTATCATATTTCTAAGATGCTAAATTATAATCTGTCTTTAGACAAATCTTATCATGCAAGTCAAAAAATATAATTTCATAAACAAGAGTCTAGTAAATACTCAGATTAAAACTATCATATATATGATCATCATAGTAATAAATTTGAATGCTCTTGTAACAGACGATTATTAAAAATTTATAATTTATCTGGTTCAGTCCTATAATCTCATTATATAAAGTACTTCCAATCTAATGCCTATATAGTAATAGCCTAGATATGACTATTTCATTCTCAATAAGATTAAACTGGACTTGTAATATTTAATTAAAGATCCCAAACTTTAATTAATCATTACAGACTATTTAGATTATTATCTATAAATTTTATCTCTAAGTATATAATATTTATATGCTAAATTTATAGTCTCATAAATAACCATGGAATTTTCTTGGTGTTTATAAAAGTATTCACAATACACATAAGCAACCAAAGTAATTTATAAATGTCACTTTATTCATTTATTAACAATATGTATAGTGTCATTGCTTATAGGACAATAACCCCAATAGAGATATCATGGTTAGTTGAGATAATTAGTTGATTGTATATTTGGTATTCTTAAATATGGTGTGACGAAGTGGTGTGATATTTTTTGTAATTTTTTTATGTGGCATATATCAATTCAAGTTTTATTTTATTTTTATGGTATATCTATAAAGAGCCTAGTAGGCATATCATGTGAAAGATTAGTCAAGCCCACAAAGTTGATAGTTTCTCAGAATCACTATGTATGATAAAAATGTTTGAACCCTGTCCATTATTTGGGAAGATTAGCCAGCTTTATATGATCTGGAGAAAAGCACCTTCTAATGTTTCAGCTATATTCTAGTTCTTATGTCTCTAACTGGACCTTACATGTCCAATCACTTCCTCATAAACTTCTTCTAGATTTTTTAATAGATAGTATGATAATTCTTATATATATATATATATATATATATATATATATATATATACCCATACACATTTCTACCACCTACTAGTTTGCTTTCTAAGCCTTTGTGTTGTTAGACATGTATGTCTTAAGGAGTAAAAATATAATATGTTTTTGGAGACATTTTGAACAATAAAGAATTCATTTATTATTTATATACCAAATCTTGTCCTATTTACGTTCATATTTGTTAAATGTATGTTAAGCAAATAATAGTTTAAGACTGTCAGTCTAAACGTTTAAGAATTGGGCATATGATGAACAGATTATATGAAAGACACGATTCTTAAGGTGATGGTCTAAATCATAAGATCTACAATCGAGGGAATAAAGTTGGGTGCTTTATTCATGTAAAGATTGTTATGTTGTCTATATTCCTATTCAAAGATGGTTTGTCTTGACTATTGGAGGTGGACTCCATGAATAAAAACGTTGGCACGTTGTCATAGGCGACGATGTGTTGGATCAGGACATAAAGTGAATTGATTTGGATTAATAATTTGTCTCAGCAAATCAATTTGCTTTAGACAATCATTTGTATTGTATCTCAATCCTAAGATGAATAGTGGGCCTGTTGTCTTGACTTGTGTCTTTTGATGTACCAAAGGGTGGCACTTACATTTTAATACTAGTATGCATGCCGGTACGTTGGAGGTATGACTCTTGATAGCATAGACCTGTTATTCATAGATATGGAATCTATAGCTCCTCTTTAGGAGTAGTGATATCCTCTTATACACGTTATCCTGTAATTGAAAAACTGAAGCGCTCAACCATTTGGATACATAGGTGTAACCGAATGGTATACTATCTTTGGATTGTAAGTTTTTTGATGGTGAGATAATGAAACGCAAGATAAAAATAATTGGGAAGGTAAGACCAAACTTGTCCTTAAGTTGATTATGGATAATCCTATAGGGATACGATACACTATGATATGTCATAGAGACTTAGCTACACGGGCTTCGTAATCTATATACTTTGAGAGTGTAGCTCCAAGCTTTTAGTAGAGTAGCATTAGAGTTGATAATTATGAAATGTATATCTCAGATATTGGGTTTCATAATTATTAGGAGCTTGAACTATATAGATCCATCAGGTCACCTTTGCTTCCTCACAAAAATCCTATAATGATACGGCGTGTTTTTTTAATAATTGGTGACTTATGTCAAATTTATTAGATTGGTTAAAATTCAAAAAAATCAAACAATTCATGTTTGTTTATCGGTTGAATCAATTTTGTGACAAAATTAATTCAAGATAAACTTGTTAAATTTTTGGGATTGGATAATTCTTGTCTGTTTATCAGTTGATTTAATTTTGAATAAATTAAATCAAGATAAACTTGTAGAATTATTAGGAATCCATTATTTTCCTAGAGATTATCTAGATAAAGTTTAGAATTATTAGGAATTCATTTATTTTCGTAGAGATTATCTAGATAAAGTAGCTTTAATTAGATAATTTCTCTATTAGGTTATTTGAATTAAAACTGAGACTTTATCCTATAGAATCTTTGGTGGAAAATAAAAGATTCGCTGAGATTTTTATCGATAATTCGGTATGCTGATCCTCAAGTTTGGCATGCCTATTTGACAAATCAGCATGCCGATTGTGCGATAAAAAGATCTTACATTTTCATGTGGATTTCATTAGATATTGATCCGAATTTGATTTTGATTCGAATTTTGAGGCATTATCTAATAAGGACTGACTCATGGACCCAACTTCTATAAAAAGGGAGTGAGTCATCATTATTATTAAGATCAATTGAGAGATTAAGAGTGATACTCTGCAAGTGAGATTCTGAAACTCCCTGAGAGCTCTTGTTCACAAATCATGAACACTAGCTTTGCATTCTTTCAATTGGTTAGAAGAAGAGTCACCTGGTAGAAGAGCTGTACATGTGAGCCCACACTTACTCCGATCGTGGATAAAGAATAGCAAAGAAGGCCAATTGGTTGAGGTCTTTATGGAATTTTACTTCTCTTCATTGATTGTAGGAGCTTATTGGTAAATAGAGGTTAGTAAGATCTAGTTAATTTATCCATATAGCATGCCAAACTTGTGTTTTTGGAAAATACTCTGATATAAAATTTTTAAAATTTATTGCATACTATTTTTCTAACATTTGGTGTCAAAGCCTTGGTTTTTACATAAATTTATGTGTTCATGATCATGCTATATGTATAAATTATGTGATCTTGATCTCTTCTATGTTTGAAATTAATTTTATAGAGAGTTGGTACTCTAGGGTTTCTATATATTTTTATATGTCATCATGGATTATATGGTGAATGTTTATTAATTAATTATGGTTGATTAAATTATTATTTAATTAATTATTAATTAATTAATTTATACCTATTATGGTTCCTTAGAGGTTAGAATGTGTATCTAGGTTTTTCATGCAATTAGATAGCGGACTATCATCTCCATCTAGGAATTATTATTTAATTTTAAATTTGCAAGAATTTTGTAATTAAATCATCATTTAGAGAAGATGGATCTAGAAGATATATGATGGCATTCCTAGGTATTTCCTAAGTATCTAATTTTACATTTTTGAATTGTTGAAAATAAAATTAATAAATTATATTAAAAATTGTATTTTTTGGAAAAGGGTGATTTCTGCTTGGTTAGCATGCCAAACCCCCAGTTCGGCAGATCGATGGTCGTAGACTGATAGGCCAGACATGAGGTTTGGTAGGCTGTCAGTGGGGTAGAAATCAAGTGGCTCTGTCAGCAAGTCAAACTTCTAGTTCGGCACGTTGATCTGTCATGAACCGGCAGATGATCACCCAGATTGGCTTGCCGATAGAGAGCTAGAAATTTGTCTAGAAAAGGTGTAGTTTTTAGTACATTTTTAATTTTATTTTTAGGACAATTATGAGAAACATTAAATTTAGAAATGACCAGAAATATGGAGTATTTGATTCATATAGGATTGAAGACTTAAAGATGGACTTTACATGAAGAAGGATACAACTTGAGGATTCAAGGATGAAGAATCGATAATATGTTTTGATTATTCTCTTGTAATTTTTATTTTCTATTATCTAGAGTGGAACCATAATATTACGGTTATTTATTATTATTTTGCTTGTAGCTTTGCTTGATTACTTATGTCTGCTTTATAATATGATTTGCCATGTATATTAATAACATGCCATATAGAATAGGGAGTGCCGCTCATTTCAAAATTATTCATGCATGTTTTTTTAAAATAAAACCTTGATTTTAAAAGATTGAGTGGGAGACGGTTTTCGAAGAGAGAACCTAAGGCCTCCATTATTGGTCCATAGGAAGAATATGGTGGTCTCGACCCCTAGGAAGGGATTTCTATTATGTACCAGATTGGATCTTTGAGAGAATAAGGTATTTTAGCATGATTTATGGTTATACATCCCTAGGTGGTGATTATAAAACATGGATAAACTATTAAAACGATGGTTATATACTCATGTTAATTTTATTATTAACCTCCCTTAGGAGCTCTGTTAATAGATTTAATGGCCAAAGAAACGATTATTAATATATGCTGGATCATACGAGTCTTGGATGACATATATTAATTAGGAGGGGATCTGTGTTCCTGATTGAATTTGGCATGACTCCCCTAGGAGCTTGTTGAATTCTAAGTTAGGAATTATCGTTGTAAGGTTGTGAAATTTTCAAAGTTTTGACCCATAAACACATTTGTATGTTTTTACATGATTGTGTTATTTTACTAAATTATTATGATATGTTTGCTTATGTTTGGTATATGATTCTTTATTGTAGAATAAAAATGTCTAAAAATGCATTATCTTCGATACTTGACAAAAACCAATTAATCATAGAGAATTATAATGATTGGAAATGAAACTTGGATATCATCCTCCCCTTTGAGAAACTGAAATTGGTGCTGATAACCCCTTATCCTCCCGAGCTTGCAGGAGACTCCACTATTAGCAATTCCAAGCATACGATCACTGGAAAATGGAAACTATCAGGCCTGCTGCTATGTTATGGCCAGCATAAATAACGTGCTACAGGCTCAACATGAAGATTATGAGACTGCAAAGTAGATCTTGGATAATTTTGAAGACATATTTGGAGGCCAGACCCTAACAGAGCGGCAAAGGGTGCTTCAGAAACTCTTAAACTGTAAATAGAGACCGAGGACATCTGTAAAGGAGCACATGACGATGGTCATAGGTTATATCGCTGAGGCTCAAACTAATGGAGCCGACATCGATGCTGAAACTTAAATGACTATGGTCTTTGAGACTTTGTCGAAGGAGTTTATTTTGTTTAGAGCTACTTTTAATTTGAGCAATAGACGGGATATGACCTTAACAAAATTAATGAAACAGTTACAAGAGTTTGAACTGCTGATCAAAGAGTCTCTTGTTGGTGGCGAGGCCAATTTGGCAGTTGCTTCTGGTTCCAATCCTAACTCTAGGAATGAAAAGAAACAACGGGCCAAAAATAGGAGGTCTTCTATTCTTGCTAACAATAAGAGCACCAAGAAGAAGAAGAAGAACCCAAAGAAGCTTAAGTGCTTCTTCTGTAGGAAGGTCAGTTATATCAAGAAGCATTGCAAAGACTTCCTTTCCAAAGGTGTGATTTTCTGTATTTAGAAACTTGTTCGGTTAAGGAATCCAATGACATTTGGGTCATAGATTCCAATGCAACTAATCATGTTTGTGTTTCTCTGTAGGGGTTCAAAGAAACGATAAGTTTGCTTCATGAAGACTTTACGCTTCAGATGAGCGATGGATCCTTGGTCTTAGCAGAAGCAGTAGGAGACGTCCATCTTTATTTTGATAATTATATGAATTTAATTTTGCGAGATTGTTTTGATGTTCCTAAATTTAAAAGGAATTTAATTTCTGTAACTTGTTTATTTAAAGACTCCTATTTGGTTTCTTTTAATAATAAAGTGGTGATTCATAAAAACAAAACTTTTATCTATTCTGGATGGATGCAAAATAATCTATATTTTATCAAACCTAAGATGGACTTACTACTTAATGCTGAGATGAATGACAATAACTCTAAAAGACTTAAAACTTCTCACTCTAACAAGACTTATCTTTGGCATTTGCACCTTGGTCATATTAACCTAAATAGGATTCAAAAGTTGGTAAGGGATGGACCTTTAAGTCATTTGAAGGTAGAATCTATACTTCAATGTGAATCTTGTTTAGAGGGTAAAATGACCAAAAGATCATTTGGGTCTAAGGGCAATAGGGCCAAAGGGGTTCTAGAACTTATGCATAGTAATGTTTACGGACCAATGAACATTCAAGCATGAGGAGGGTATGAATACTTCGTCACTTTTATTGACGATAGCTTAAGGTATGGGTATGTGTACCTGATGCACCACAAAAATGAAATGTTAGGCAAGTTTAGGGAGTTTTCGGCTGAAGTGGAAAAGTAATTAGGTAGACATATAAAAGCACTTTGATCCGATCGAGATGGTGAGTACCTTTCTAATGACTTCTTAGGACACTTATTAGAGAATGGGATTTTATCCCATTTGACTACGCCAGGCACTCCGCAGTAGAATGGTGTGGCGGAGAGAAGAAATAGGACTTTATTGAACATGGTTAGGACCATGATGAGTTATTCATCATAGCCTTTATCCTTTTGGGGATATGCACTACAAACCGCATGTTATCTTTTGAATAACGTGCCTTCAAAATTGGTCCCTAAAACTCCTCATGAGTTGTGGACAGGCAAGAAGACATCCTCAAACCATATTTGTGTATGGGGGTTGTTCAGCTCATGTCCTATTTAAGGATGTGAATAAGTTGAAAGTACATTTGGCAGTTTGTGTTTTTGTACAATGTCCAAAAGGGACTAAAGGGGATTATTTCTATAACCCAAAGGAAAATAAAGTCGTGGTTTTAACTAATGCAACTTTTCTTGAGGAGAGTTACATGGACGACCTTAAGCCTTGAAGCAAAGTGGTGTTTGAGGAGTTGAAAATAATCCAACTAATGCAACTTTTCCTGAGGAGAGTTACATGGACGACTTTTAGCCATGAAGCAAAGTGGCATTTGAGGAGTTGAAGAATAATCCAATCACTCCAAAAGTTCCAAATGAAACCATTCCGATCAGTGTAGAAAAACCAAACTAACCTGAACAACAACCAAAGGGTCTTCGAAGAGTGGGAGGATCGAGCATCAATCCGAGAGGTATATGTTCAATGGTGAGGCCTTCTTGGCTGAACCAGATGAACATGACAGGGATCCTTATACTTATGTAGAGGCTATGGAGGATGTTGATTCGAAATCCTAGATAGAGGTCATGAACACAGAGATGAAGTCTATGGAGACTAATCGGGTTTAGGAGCTTGTAAATCTTCCTAAAGGAGTAAAACTCATAAGGTATGAGTGGATCTACAAGAGGAAAAGAGTAGTAGATGGAAAGGTCGAAACCTTTAAAGCTAGACTGGTAGCTAAGTGTTACACGCAAAAGAAAGGAATCGATTACGAGAAAACCTTTTTGCCTGTGGCCATGATTAATAACATCCAGATTCTCTTGTCCATAGCTGCCGCTCCCAACTATGAGATTTGACATATGGATGTTAAGATGGCTTTTCTAAATGGCTATATTGATGAGTCCATTTATATGGAACAACCAAACAGGTTCAAGGTCAAGGGTCAAGAGGGTAAGGTTTATAAGTTGCTAAAGTTAATTAATGGACTTAAGCAGGCTTCCCATTCTTAGAACATAAGATTTGATCAAGTGATCAAGACTTATAGGTTCTCACAAGTGTGGATAAGCCATGTGTTTACAAACATATTAAGGATAGGAATGTGGTTTTTTTGCTGCTCTATGTAGATGACATTGGGGCATTGTCATCGGTCAAATTATAGTTGACCAAGCAGTTTGACATGAAAGACTTGGGTGAGGCTAATTTTGTTCTCAGTATCCAGATCTTTCAAGATAGGAAGAACAAAATGATAACTTTGTCCTAGGCCAGCTACATAGATAAATTCTTAGGAGGTTTGCAATGTAGGATTCCAAAAAATGTGGGCAACCATCTAGGTCTAGAATTACTCTTTCTAAGAAAGACTCTCCAAAGTTTGAGAAAGAAAGAGAATACATAAAGAATGTGCCTTATGCTTCAGCAGTGGGTAGTCTTATGTATGCTATGCTTTGCACACGAGTAGATATTTATTATGTGGTCAGGATTGTAAGTCAATTTTAGGCGGATGTGGGACCAAACCACAGGGTTGCAGTAAAGCATATTTTCAAGTACTTGAGAAGGACTCAAGGGTATATGCTTGTGTATTCGGGTGAGGACTTAACTCCTTTAGGATACACTGACTTGAATTTTCAATCCTGTCTAGATTCTAGAAGATCGACTTTGGGGTTTGTGTTTACTCTGGGCAACGGTGCCATCAGTTGGAGAAGTTTGAAGCAAGATTGCACTTTAGATTCCACGATAGAGGCCGAGTATGTGGCAGCTAGTGATGCTTCGAATGAGGCAGTGTGGCTCTACAAGTTCCTTGGGATCTTGAGGTAGTTCTTGGTATGAATGAGGCGGTATCACTATACTGTGATAGCAGTGCAATAATACCTAATGCTAAGGAACTAAGATTTCACAAGAAGAGTAAGCATATTGATCGAAAGTATCAAGTGATAAAGGACTTCGTAAAGGGCGGGCATGTCACGATATGCAAAATCGTATCAGAGGACAATTTAGCAGATCCATTCATGAAGACACTTACTAGGAGATTCTTCGAGAGGTATGTAGAAGCTATGAGGATGCGACATTTGTCATATTTACTCACTTAATGCAAGTGGGAGATTGTTAAACATGTATGCCCTAAGGAGAAAAATGTAATATGTTTTTGGAGACATTTTGATTAATAAAGAATTCATTTATTATTTATATACCAAATCTTGTCTTCTTTACGTTCATATTTATTAAACGTATGTTAAGTAAACAACAGTCTAAGACTGTCAGTCTAAACCTTTAAGAATTGGGCATATGATGGATAGATTATGCAAAAAACATGATTCTTAAGGTGATGGTCTTTATTCATGTAAAGATTGTTATGTTGTCTATATCCCTATTAGGAGATGGTTTGTCTTGACCATCGGAGGTGGACTTCATGAATAGAAACATTGGCACATTGTCATAGGTGATGATGTGTTGAATTGGGATATAAAGTGAATTGATTTGGATTAATAATTCTATCTCTACAAATCAATTCACTTTAGACAATCATTTGTATTGTATCTTAATCCTAAGATGAATAGTGGGCCTATTGTCTTGACTTGTGTCTTTTAATGTACCAAAGGGTGGCACCCACATTTTAATAGTGGTATGCATGCCGGTATGTTGGAGGCATGACTCTTGATAGCGTAGACCTGTTATTCATAGATATGGAATCCATAGCTCTTCTTTAGGAGTAGTGATATCCTCTTACATGCGTTATCCTGTAATTGAAAAACTGGAGCGCTCAACCATTTAGCTACATAGTGTAACCGAATGGTATACTATCTTTGGATGGTAAGTTTTTCAATGGTGAGATAATGGAACGCAAGATAAAAATAATCAGGAAAGTAAGACAGAACTTGTCCTTAAGCTGATTATGGATAATCCTATAGGGACACGATATAGTATGATATGTCATGGAGACTTAGCTATACGGCTTCGTAATTCTATATAGTTCGAGTGTGTAGCTCCAAGCTTTTAGTGGAGTAGCATTGGAGTTGATAATTATGAAATGTATATTTGAGATATTGGGTTTCATAATTATTTGGAGCTTGAACTATATGGGTCTATTAGGTCCCCTTTGCTAGCTCACAAAAATCCAGTAACGATACGACGTGTTTTTTCAATAATTGGTGACTTATGAAAGATTTATTAGATTGGTAGAAATTCAAAAGAATCAAATAATTCATGTCTATCTATCAATTGAATTAATTTTGTGACCAAATTAATTCAAGATAAACTTGTTGAATTATTGAGATCAGATAATTCTTGTATGTTTATAAATTGATTTAATTTTGAATAAATTAAATCAAGATAAACTTGTAGAATTATTAGGAGTTCATTTATTTTCCTAGAGATTATCTAGATAAAGTTGTTTTAATTAGATAACTTCTCTATTGAGTTATTTGAATTAAAACTAAGACTTTATCCTATAGAATCTTGGGTAGAAAATAAAAGATTCTTTGAGATTTTTTATCAGCAGTTCAGCATGCCGATCCTTAAGTTTGGCCTGCCAATGGGGCAAGTTTGGCATGCCTATTAGACAGATCGGCATGCTGATCGTGCGATAAAAAGATCACTTGTTTTCATGTGGATTTCATCAAATATTGATCTGAATTTGATTCTGATTCGAATTTTGAGGCATTATCTAATAAGGACTAACTCCTGAATCCAACCTCTATAAAAAGGGAGTGAGTCATCATTATTATTAAGATCAATTAAGAGATTAAAAGTGATACCATACAAGTGAGATTCTAAAACTCCTTAAGAGCTCTTGTTCACAAATCACGAACACTAGCTTTGGGTTCTCTCAATTGGTTGGAAGGAGAGTCACCTGGTGGAAGAGTTGTACATGTGAGCCCATACTCACTTTGATCATAGATAGAGAATAGCAAAGAAGGCCAGTTGGTTGAGGCCCTTTTGGAACATTACTTCTCTTCATTGATTGCAGGAGCTTTTCGATACATAGAGGTTAGTAAGATCTAGTTTGTTTATGCATATAGCATGTCAAACTTGTGTTTTTGAAAAATACTCTGATATAAAATTTTTAAAATTTTGCTGCATACTATTTTTCCAACATGTATAGGGTTAGGGCCACCTATGGAAGGGGGTGGAGCCACCCTCATATAGGGTAGGCAGTCCTACCCCAATGTTTTGTTTTTGTTTTTGTTTTATATATATATAATTTTATAAAAGTTGTGCTTTGTAAATTTTAGAGTTGTATCCCTTTTAATATGTATTTTGCTCCTCTAAAATTCTACTGTCTTTTTATCTTTTATCTAACTCAAAATTCTGTCTATGTATTGTGTTGTTGGCTTTATAGCTAGACCTGGTTGGACGTATAATAGTTTTTTTCTAACTACTGAAATTTGAATGCACAGCGATGAGACAAAAGATTATGTGGTCATTCAAAAGCCCATGTCCCCAGCAAACCCCATCAAATTAAGTTTCTTTTGATCTCTCCACACCATTTTTCTTTAAATCATATCTGCATCTTCCTATCAAGGATCAACTATAAGTACACTCAAGGTTGGGTTATGTAGCAAACATGAGTCCTTGAGATTCTCGAGTACCATAACTTTTCTTACTTTGAAAGCTTTTTATGATCCTTTTCTTGTTGGAAAAATAATACGCAGCGGAATTTTAAAAATTTTAAAACAGAGTATTTTCCAAAACATGAGTTTGACATGCTATATGTATAAATTAACCTGATCTTACTAACCTCTTACTCGTTGAAAAGCTCCCGAAAACAGTGTAGAGAAGTAACGTTCTAGAAGAGCCTCAACCAACTGGTCTTCTTTGCTATTCTCTATCCACGATCGGAGTGAGTGTGGGCTCACACGTACAGCTCTTCCTCAAGGTGACTCTCCTTCCAATCAATTGAGAGAACCCAAAGCTAGTGTTCGTGATTTGTGAAGAAAAAGCTCTCAGGGAGTTTCAGATTCTCACCACTAGAGTATCACTCTTAATCTCTCTATTGATCTGTCTTTTTTATCTCTGAATAACTCATTAGACTCACTCCCTATTTATAGAGGTTGGGTCTAGGGTCATTCCTTATCAGATAAGGTCTCCAAAATTTGAAACAGAACCAAATTCGGGTCTATATCGGATAAGATACGCGTAAAAACGCGTGAAAACGCGCGATTTTTAATTCGCGC